>APFE031379818.1:29798-79372 GCA_000404065.3 Pinus taeda | reverse complement strand
CATTGTTTCTCAACAATAAATAGGCCTTTGAGCCTCATTGTAACACAATTCAGAGGCATGTAGCCACACATCTCTTCTTAGAGATAAGCTACCATCGCCCTAGCTGGTTTATTTCCATTTCTGGTTGTAAGAATATTTCAGTATTTTCCATTAATGAAGTAAAGTATTATTTCCACTGCATCTTTGTGTATATGGTTATCTCTATAATTTGTTGCGTTCATGTTTAAGTCTGGATCATTCCCCATGTGGGATGCATAGAACTAGTAGACCAGTTGCTTTTAGTGTTGGGCATGGAGTCATACCATAAAACCATCAATCATTGATATGTCATTATGTAATTTATAACCAATCCCCATCATCTGCAACTATGAATGGCAACCATATGCCTTCACTAATTCAGACACTCTTTCATATTGAAATATAAAAACTAAAAATTTCTAAGGACTGAAAATATAAGTTGATCTGTCATATACTCTTGAAATCACACCACTCATAAACAACAAACATGCCAATCTACTACATACTAAAACTCAGAATATCTATTCAATCCCCACACTTCTATCTAACTGAACTGAAAAACTTTACACTGTTAAGTGTAATCTGCTTTCCAATGTAACCAAGTGCAGAGTGGATTTATTGACAAACCACATTGCCAGTAGCTGAAAATATGAAGAATATATCCAATATGAACATGAAATTCCATGGAAAACTTATACTCATAGTTGTACTTTAATAGATGCTTCCTCTGTAGACATCTTAGATTTCCAACCATGGCTCAGAGGGAGAGGCATATACTGTTGATTGTAAGTATCAATGAATCTTCCATAGTAGTAAAGGCAACTAAAATTTCGAAACAATGGTTTGATTAGCCAGTGGAATCACCATATTACAAAGTGGCATCGCGAGGTGAAAGAACTGTAATCAATAATAAATGCCTACTCCTTGTTCACCAACAAGGAATTGATCTAATCTTTATTTTTCCCTGGAGAAGGATATCTATGTTACTTCACTCCTTGGCAACGATGTCAAATGTTGTGCCTATTTCCCGTAGGTAGTCCTTGATTGCAAAAACTATGTTGGGAAACCAACTCAACCAGCCTTTAGGTTCAAACTGGCCCTTGAACCGGAAGGGGTTCCCTCAGTGGTTATGAGGCTTTGTTTAACATTGTTCACCTATCACTGAACAACAACGTTTGAAGTAGAATGGCCATATTTATGGTTTTAATTGGGGATGGTTGGCGATCAATGATAATCCCTAATCATGATTGAAGGTCTCTCTAACAGGGTCCCTTCTAAAAGTGTCAGGTTCTAATCTGACATAATGACGTAGATTTTTTAAGAATTATGGTAGAACAATGTAAGGGGATTCCTAATAATTGAGCAGTCACACTAACTACTTAACAACTAGGGAAATTTGGATGCATGTAGAAGATTACTACAACCCAACAAAACATATTCAGAGTATTCAAGAAGGCCAAACCGAAACCAATTCTAAGAGGAGTTATTTCGGACAGATAGTCCAATAAGCTAATCCCTTTTATTGGCTATCAGAAGGCATAAGGAAAAATGAGTCAAAGAGGAGTTATCTTGGACAAATAGTCCAAGGAGCTAATCTCTTTCTAAAGCTTACTATTTTGCAGGGGATTTTATAATAAATTGATACTCAATCTACACTTACCCAGACCTCTTATAAATACTTTGAAAATGTGTAGAAATAAGATATGAAACACTAGAAAGACATACTAGAAAACACAAAATTCTAGCAAACTGGAGTCGGAAGGCTTTCATTAGAAATCCTATAATAGAAGATATTACAAATTGAAGATCCTTGGCATCAAAAGCCCACACATATTGCTTCAATTGATGAAGTATTTATACAATTTCCTCACAAAATGTCTTGATAAAAAATATCAAGAGCTATTACAAATATCTGAAAAATGTATTACAAAAATAGAACACAAATAAAGGTAACAAAAACTATTTGAAGAGTTCTTGTACTATCCTTGAGGTTTTCTGTCGATAAAGAAGATAAATTCGAATTTGGTTGCAACTCATATTTGATGAGGTTGCCTCCAAGTCACTAATTGTCTTTGAGCTTTTTCCTCTCTAATTTCTAAAAAATAGGGTCCTGTAATACCTTTATTTATTCCAATCCTTAGCAATTGTTAGAAAACTGAGTGAGTTTGTTGTAAGTGATGATGTTAGCAACAAAAACCTCTTTCAATTTTTGAAAATGCATTTCCACTTGCTCGAAACTGCATTTTAAAATACTGACTAAAAACAGGAAAATTTGGGAGAACATGCCTGCAAAGAGTCATCCAAATCTCCCAAATCATAACCTCTGTTACAAAAATGAGAGAGGTGTTTGTAGACTAGAATCTGAGGAACAAATAAGTCTTCTAGTTTAACATAATTGACTTCTTATTATCCACAATATGCTCTGAAAAAAGGTGATTGAAACAAGAAATTTATGGAAAGTATGCCTTTAAATATGCATTTGTATCTCCCAAACCATAACAACTGTTAGAAAACTAAGAGAGTTTGTTGTACATGAGGAGGCTATCAACAAAAACCTCTTTCAAGTTTGGAAAATTAATTCTCATATGTTTGTAAACCATGTTTAAATTTACTTTGTTACATCTTTAATCATGATTAAATGCATGATTAACTAAATCAACCAACTAATGAAACTTAAATTTACATTTTGAGGGTGCATTTACTCTTGCAGACCCATTTATTATATCCAAACTACTAAAACATATTATATTAGCAAATTTAAATTATCAAAACTAATCATGTTACAACATCGGCTCCAATTGGGACTGCTTCCCCTTGTGGGATGGATAAAAATAGTAGACCAGTTGCCTTTAGTGTTGGGCATGGAGTCATACCATAAAACCATCAATCACTAATCTGTCATCATGTAATTTATAACCAATCCCCATCATCCAACTACTGCATATTAAAACTACAACTGTGAATGGTAACCATATGCCTGCACTAATTCAGATACGCTTTCATATTGAAATCTTAAAACTGAAATTTTCTAAAGCTTGAAAATATAAGTTGATCTATCATATACTTTTCTAATTGCACCACTCATAAATGATGAACACTTTGGTCTACTGCATGCTGAAACTCAAAATATCTATTCAATCCCCACACCTCTATTTAACTGAACTGAAACACTTTACATTGTTAAGTGTAATTTGATTTCTAATGTAACCAAGTGTGGAGTAGATTTATTGACAAACCACATTGCCAACAGCTGAAAATATGCAGAATATATACAATATGAACATGAAATCCCATGGAAAAATTATACTCACAATTGTACTTTAATAGCTGCTTCCTTGTAGACATCTTATATTTCTAGCCATGGATGAGAGCGAGAGGCATATACTGTTGATTGCAAGTATCAATGAACCTTGCATAGTAGTAAAGGCAGATGAAATTTCAAAATAGTGGGATTGGTTACCTAGTAGAATCACCATATGACAAAGTGGCATCGCCAAGTGAAGGAAATGAAATCAATAATAAATGCCGACTCCTTTTTTACAAGCAAGGAATAGATCTAATCTTTATCATTCCCCGATGAAATATATCTTCATTACTTCGCTCCCAGGCAATGGAGGGAGATGTTGTACTTGTTTCCCGTAGGTAGTCCTTGGCTGCAAGAGCTATGCCAGGAAACCAACTCAACTAGCCTTTAGGTTCAAGATGGCCCTTGAACCAGAGGGGGCTCCCTTAGTGGTTATGAGGTTTTGTTTAACATTGTTCATCTGTCATTGAACAACAACCTTTGAAGCACAATGGCCAAATTTATGGTTTTAATTAGGGATGGTTAGTGATCAATGATAATCCCTAATCATGATTAAAGGCCTCTCTAATAGGGTCCCTTCTGAAAGTGTTAGCTTCCAACCTGACATAATGACTTAGATTTTTCAAGAATTATGGTAGAAGAATGTAAGGGGATTCCTAATAATTGAGCATTCAGACTGACTACTTAACAACTAGGGAAATTTGGATGTGTGTAGAAGATTTCTACAGCCGAACAAAACACATTCATAGTATTCAAGAAGGCCAAACTGAAACAAATTCTAAGAGGAGATATTTTAGATAGATAGTCCAATAAGCTAATCTCATTTAATGGCTATCAGAAGGCATAAAGAAAAAACTAGTCAAAGAGGAGTTATCTTGGAAAAAGAGTCCAATGAGCTAATCTGTTTCTAATGGTTTTGATTTTGTAGGGGATTTAAGAAAAATTGATACTTAATCTACACTTACCCAGACCTTCCTATAAATGCTTTGAACATGTGTAGAAATAATATATGAAATACTAGAAAGACATAATAGAAAACACAAAATTCTATCAAACTGGAGTCGGAAAGCTTTCATTAGAAATCCTATAATAGAATCTATTATAAATTGAAGAACCTTGGCATCAAATCCCACACATATTACTGCAATTGATTTCGTATTTATATAATTTCCTCACAAAATATCTTGATAAAAAATATCAAGAGCTATTACAAATATCTGAAAGCTGTATTACAAAAATAGATCAAAATTAAAGGTAACTAAAACTATTTGAAGAGTTTTTGTACTATTCTTGAGGATTTCTGTTGATAAGGAAGATAAATTTGAATTTGATTGCAACTCATATTTGATGAGGTGGCCTCCAAGTCACTAACTGTCTTTGAGCTTTTTCCTCACATATTACTAAAAATTAGGGTCTAGTAATACCTTTATTTATTCCAAACCAAAACATCTTTTAGAAAACTGAGAGATATTTTGTAAGTGATGAAGTTGGCAACAAAAACCTCTTTCATTTTTTGAAAATTCATTTCCACTTGCTCGAAAACTGTATTTTAAAATACTAGCTAAAAATAGGAAAATATGGGAAAACATGCCTGCAAAGAGTCATCCGAATCTCCCAAATCATAACCTTTGTGACAAAAATGGGAGAGGCTTTTGTAGATTATAATCTAAGGAACAACAAATTCCTCCATTTTACCATAATTCATTTCTAATTATCCACAATATTCTTTGCAAAAAGGTGATTGAAACAAAAAATTTCTAGAAAATATGCCTTTAAAGATGCATTGATATCTCCCAATCCATAACTGTTGTTAGAAAACTGAGAGAGGTTTTTGTACATGAGAAGGTTATAAACGAAAACCTCTTTCAGGGTTGGAAAATTCGTTCTCAGCTGTTTGTAAATCATGTTTAAATTTACTTTATTACATCATTTAATCATGTTTAAATGCATGATTAACTAAATTAACTAGCTAATGAAACTTAAATTTAAATTTTGAGGGTCATTTACTCTTGCAGACCCATTTATTTTTTCCAAACTACTAAAACACATTATATTGGCATATTTAAATTATCAAAACTAATCATGTTACAACATCGGCTCCAATGGGGATTTCTTCTCCCTGTGGGTTGTAGAGAACTAGTAGACGAATTGCCTTTAGTGTTGGGCATGGAGTCATACCATAAAACCATCAATCACTGATCTGAAATCATGTAATTTATAACAAATCCCCATCATCTAGATACTGCATATTAAACCTGCAACTGTGAATGGAAACCATATGCCTACACTAATTCAGATACTCTTTCATATTGAAATCTGAAAATTGAAAATTTCTAAAGCTTGAAAATATAAGTTGATCTATCATATAATCTTCAAATCTCATCACTCATATACAAAAACACGCTGATCTACTGCATACTGAAACTCAAAATATCTCTTCAATCCCCACAACTCTATCTAACTGAACTAAAAAACTTTACACTATTAAGTGTAATATGCTTTCTAATGTAACCAAGTGCTTAGTGGATTGATTTACAAACCATGTTTCCAGCAGCTAAAAATATGAAGAATATATACAATATGAACATGAAATGCCATGGAAAACTTATACTCATAGGTGTACTTTAACAACTGCTTCCTCTATAGACATATTAGATTTCTAACGATGGCTGAGAGGGAGAGGCATATACTGTTGATTGCAAGTATCAATGAACCTTGCATAGTAGTAAAGGCAGTTGAAATTTTGGAACAATGGAATCAGTTACCTAGTGGAATAGCCATATGATAAAGTGGAGTCACCAGGTGAAAGAAATGCAACCAATAATAAATACCTAGTCCTTGTTCACTAGCAATGAATAGATGTAATCTTCATCATTCCCCGAATAAAGATATTTTTGTTACGTCACTCCCCACAATGACGAAAGATGTTGTACCTATTTCCCTTAGGCAGTCTTCAGCTGCAAAAACTACGCCAGGAAACCAACAAAACCAGCCTTTAAGTTCAAGTTGGTCCTTGAACCAGAGGGGGCTCCCTTAGTGGTTACGAGGCTCTTTTTAACATTGTTCACCTGTCACTGAACAACAACCTCTGAAGCACAATGGCTAGATTTATGGGTTTAATTCGGGATGGTTGGTGATCAATGATAATCCCTAATCATGATTCAAGGCCTCTCTAACATGGTCCCTTTTTAAAGTGTCAGCTTCTAGCCTGATAAAATGACTTAGCTTTTTCAACAATTATGGTAGAACAATGTAAGAGGATTCCTAATAATTGAGCAGTTAGACTGACTACTTAAGAACTAGGGAAATTTAGATGCATGTAGAATATTTCTACAACCCAACAAAACATATTCAGAGTATTCAAGAAGGCCAAAATGAAACCAATTCTAAGAGGAGCTATTTCAGATAGATAGTCCAATAAGCTAATCTCGTTTAATGGATATCAGAAGGCATAAAGTAAAAACCAATCAAAGAGGAGTTATCTTGGACAAATAGTCCATTGAGATAATCTCTTTCTAAAGGTTATGATTTTGTAGGGGATTTAAGAATAAATTGATACTCAATCTACACTTACCTAGACCTTCCTATTAATGATTTGAACATGTGTAGAAATAAGATATGAAATGCTAGAAAGGCATACTAGAAAACACAAAATTCTGTCAAACTGGAGCGGGAAGGCTTTCATTAGAAATCCTATAATAAAAGCTATTACAAATTGAAGAGTCTTGGCATCAAAAGCCCAGACATATTACTTCAATTGATGAAGTATTTATACAATTTCCTCGCAAAATATCTTGATAAAAAATATCAAGGGCTATTACAAATATCTGAAAACTGTATTACAAAAATAGAACACAAATAAAGGTAACTAAAAATATTTTAAGAGTTCTTGTACTATCATTGATGATTTTTGTTCATAAAGAAGAGAAATTCAAATTTGATTGCAACTCATATTTGATGAGGTGGCCTCCAAGTCACTAATTGTGTTTGGGATTTTTCCTCCCGAAATTCTGAAAAATAGGGTGCTGTAATACCTTTATTTACCATAACATTTGTTAGAAAGCTGAGATATTTTTTTGTAAGTGATTATGTTGGCAACATAAACCTCTTTCATTTTTTGAAAATGCATTTCCGACTGCTCAGAAACCGCATTTTAAAACACTAACTACAAAACAGGAAAATCCAGGAAAACATGCCTGCAAAGAGTCATCATAATATCGCAAATCATAACCTCTGCTACACAACTGATAGAGGTTTTTGTATACTATAATCCAAGGAACAAAAACCTCCTCTATTTTGCCATAATTCATTTCTTATTATCCACAATCTGATCTGCAAAAAAGTGATTGAAATAGGAAATTTCTGGAAAATATGTTTTGGAAAATGCATTTGTATCTCCCAAACCACAACACCTGTTAGAAACCCGAGAGAGCTTTTTGTACATGAGGAGGTTATCAACAAAAAAATATTTCAGTTTGGGAAAATTCATTCTCAACTGTTTTTAAACCATGTTTAAATTTACTTTATTACATCATTTAATCACGTTTAAATGCATGATTAACTAAATCAACCAACTAATGAAAACTTAAATTTACATTTTGAGGGTGCATTTAATATTGTAGACCCATTCATTATTTCTAAACTACTAAAACATATTATATTAGTGAATTTAAGTGATCAAAACTAATCATGTTACAACATTGGCTCCAATGGGGTCTGCTTCCCCCTGTGGGATGTAGATAACTAGTAGACCAGTTGCCTTTAGTGTTGGGCATGGAGTCATACCATAAAATCATCAATCACAAATCTATCATCATGTAATTTATAAGTGATCCCCATCATCCAGCTATTGCATATTAAACCTACAATTGTGATTGGTAACCATATGCCTGCACTAATTCAGATATCTTTCATATTGAAATCCGAAAACTAAAAATTTGTAAAGACAGAAAATATAAGTTGATCTATTATATACTCTTCAAATCGCACCACTCATAAAAATGAACACGCTAATCTACTACATACTAAAACTTAGAATATCTATTCAATCCCCACACATCTATCTAACTGAATTGAAAAACTTTACACACTTAAGTGTAATCTGCTTTCCAATGTAACCAAGTGTAGAGTGGATTTATTGACAAACCACATTGCCAACAACTAAAAAAATGAAGAATATATACAATATGAACATGAAATCCCATGGAAAACTTATACTCATAGGTGTACTTTAACAGTTGTTTCCTCTGTAGACATCTTAGATTTCTAACCATGGCTCAGAGGGAGAGGAATATACTGTTGATTGCAAGTATCAATGGACCTTTCATAGTAGTAAAGGCAACTGAAATTTCAAAATAGTGGGATCGATTACCTAGTGGAATAGCCATATGACAAAGTGGAGTCACCAGCTAAAGAAATGCAATCAATAATAAATACCTACTCCTTGTTGACCAGTAAGGAATATATCTAATCTTTATCGTTCCCTGGAGAAAGATATCTTCGTTACTTCGCTCCAAGACAATGACGCCAGATGTTGTACTTGTTTCCCATAGGCAGTACTTGGCTGCAAAAACTATGTCAGGAAACCGACTCAACCAGCCTTTAGGTTCAAGCCAACCCTTGAACCATAGGGGGCTCCCTTAGTGGTTACGAGGCTTTGTTTAACGTTGTTCACCTATCACTGAACAACAATCTTTGAAGCACAATGGCCAAACTTATGGTTTTAATTGGGGATGGTTGGCGATCAATGATAATCCCTAATCATGATTAAAGGCCTCTCTAATAGGGTCCGTTCTGAAAATGTCAGCTTCTAGCCTGACATAATGACTTAGCTTTTTCAACAATTATGGTAGAAGAATGTAAGGGGATTCCTAATAATTGAGCAGTCATACTGACTACGTAACAACTAGGGAGATTTGGATGCATGTAAAATATTTCTACAGCCCATAAAACCATATTCAGAGTGTTCAAGAAGGCCAAACTGAAACCAATTCTAAGAGGAGCTTTTTCGGACAGATAGTCCAATAAGCTAATATATTTTAATGGCTATCAGAGGGCATAAAGAAAAAACTAGTTAAAGAGGAGTTATCTTGGACAAACAGTCCAATGAGCTAATCTCTTTATAAAGGTTATGATTTTGTAGGGGATTTAAGAATAAATTGATACTTAATCTACACTTACCCAGACCTTCCTATAAGTGCTTTGAACATGTGTAGAAATAAGATATGGAACACTAGAAATACATACTAGAAAACACAAAATTATGTCAAACTGGAGCTGGAAGGCTTTCATTAAAAATCCTATAATAGAAGCTATTACAAATTGAAGAGCCTTGGAATCAAAATTCCACACATATTACTTCAATTGATGAAGTATTTATACAATTTCCTCCCAAAATATATTGATAAAAAATATCAAGAGCTATTACAAATATTTGAAAACTGTATTGCAAAAATATAACACAAATAAAGGTAACTAAAACTATTTGAAGAGTTCTTGTACTATCATTGAGGATTTATGTTGATAAAGAAGAGAAATTTGAATTTGATTGCAACTCATATTTGATGAGGTGGCCTCCAAGTCACTAACTGTCTTTGAGCTTTTTCCTCCATAATTTTTTAAAGATAGGTAATTGTAATACGTTATTTCTTCTAGACCATAATAGCTATTAGGAAATATACACAGGGTTTTCTAAGAGATGATGTTGGCAACACAAAACTCTTTCATTTTTTGAAAATGCATTTCCACCTGCTCAGAAACTACATTTTAAAATACTAATTAAAAATAGGAAAATCTGGGAAAACATGCCTGCAAAGAGTCATCTGAATCTTCCAAACATAACCTCTATTACAAACTTGAGTGAGATTTTTGTAGACTTGAATATGAGGAACAAATACCTCCAGTTTACCATAATTCATTTCTTATTATTCACAATATGCTCTGGAAAACAGTGATTGAAACATCAAATTTCTGGAAAATATGCCTTTAAAGATGCATTTGTATCTCCCAAACCATAACAGTTGGTAGAAAACAGAGAGAGGTTTTTATACATGAGGAGGTTATCAACAAAAATCTCTTTCAGTTTTGGAAATTCCATTCTCAACGTTTTGTAAACCATGTTTAAATTTACTTTATTACATCATTTAATCATGTTTAAATGCATGCTTATCTAAACCAACCAACTAATGAAACATAAATTTACATTTTGAGGGTGCATTTACTCTTGCAGACCCATTTATTATTTGTAAACTAGTAAAACATATTATATCAACAATTTTAAATTATCAAAACTAATAATGTTACAATAGGTCCCATATACTTCTTAGCCTCATCACATCCATACTATGATACATTTTATTTTTTCTAAGCTATTTTCACACTTATTTTGCCTTTGCCAACTCTTAAGATGAATTTTAAGAAATTTTGGAAGCCTCTTCTCACAGATAGTACAATGCTTAGAAGTTTTTTAGCCTAACTATATGCCAACCTGAAAGGGCTTAGCTTAGGGACATGAACCTAGCTAATCCATTGATACAACAATATCATCTTAGTTATCCCAATGATACAAATATATATAATTTTCTTTCTTCATTGACCAAGTTTGTAACCATCCTCTCCCAAATGACATAGTGTTATGATGTTACCTAATCCAATGATACAATGCCCTAGAAGATGAGTTCTATGGTTAACACCTAGAAAATATTTGGCCCAGTGATATGTCACTCTAGAAAGGGTTAGCCCAACACCATGAGATTGGCTAACCTAATGGTACAACACTATCATCTTTTTTGTCCCATTGATACAATGTTATAGAAGTTTCCTTCTTCAGCGATATGATGCTCCACCAAGTCACCTAACCTTGCAAACTTACCATCCCCAATGATATAGCTATATGATCTTACATTTTCCAACTTTGTACCACAAGGTTCCTCAACTTCTTTTAATGTATCACTAGAATCATACATTGCAAACAAACATAATAAAATTGGCATTTATGACAATAAGATTTCTTGTGCCCAAGCTCCAAAATACTTTATAAACATGACCATATCAATACCATTTCTTACATATCTTATTTCTTCCTCCCTTTTGCATGCTTTAATTCTTGATTAGAGAGAGAGCTTCCCCACACCACTTTAGTCCCAAGTGTTACACCAGTTTAATAGTTACACAACCAGCTCAAGTATGAATCTATTCCACCTCACTTAGAATTTCAATTTCATTTTTTATTTGTTTTTTACATATAACATCTCTTTCTCCCCCATTTCTTTCTTATAAATTGGGCTGGGTGGTGTCCCAAGATAACTCTATTATTTTCATCCCTACTCATTCTTTTTCCCTCTTCTTCTCACTTCCTATACACCCAAGAGCTCACTCTAACCCTTTCCTTTCTCCACCAACTTGCTTGTTTCCTCCTTTCTATTGAAAAGCCCAATTGAAACACCCTCTCTAAGCTAATGGCTACACTGTGGCACAACCCTATGAATATCTAGCATCCCTCTTTTAGACATCTTTGAAGAGCCTCAACCTGGAAATTATCCATCTCATCACACTCACTTGATACTTGAGGAAGATAATCACACCCCCAACTCACTAATCTTACCACAATTCTTTTTTTCAATCCCTAAAGTTTACTCCTTTATTCTTGTAAGCTCATTTGTAATCCATGATTTATTTCTTTCTCTACTATTGAAAACCCCCAATATATTTCCTTCTTCATACCCACTCCCTCTACACCCTTCCTCTATTGGTCTTTGGGTCTCAACTCACCCAACCACTAATGGTTTCTCTCCCAGGAACCATCACTATTCCCCTTAATCGAATTTCCATCATTTGAGCTAAGTTTCAACCCAAAATTACCTATAGTTTGGTTGATTTTTTTAAAGGAACATGAGAACTGAGTTAAACTCACAAAACCCTAGCCTCATCCCTTTGTATCTCAAGAAAGAACCTATATCATGTGACAAAAAACCTTCCTTGTCCAAATTTCATATCATGTGATATACCTATAGAGCTATAAGTAGCTCAACCTGACACTTAGTCATCCCTCACTTACCTTCTATCCCATTCATTAGAGAAAAGTGAGACTTCAATCTTGGTTCAAGAAATCACCTAGGATGCTAATAGTTGAGCCTTGTCCTCACAATGAATGGTGTTTCCTAATGATGAGTAGACACTTCATTCATAAACCTATTCTCACTCACTAGATAGGACATCATTTACTGTGGGCCCATGAATCAAAATAGTAACAAATGTGAGGAGATTAACTCTTAAAGCAAGGTCAAATCCAAGCTAGTTTTAGTCTTAGAGTGAAGGTTCCCCTTCACACAAAATTAGTGAAACTTTCATAAGATAAACCCTCATGAAATTACTAGGGTGGGATACATGTGCACTATAAGCCCTAATCTATCACTTAACCAATGGGCAACCACCAACAACTTCAAGATAAAATGTACAACTCGATTATTTTTATGATTTTAAGCTAATCCATATAATGTGTATTTTTTTAAATGGGGTTGTAGGGAAATCAATAGATGTGTCACTCAAAAGGGATTGCAAAGCCCCTATGACTGAAATTATTGATGATGAGCCACACATTAGCTTTCTCACCCTATTTTTTTTAGCATCCAATGTTTTATTAGCCATAATACAACTTACTCATGGGAAAATGTATACAAGTTATTTTGGAGAGATAACTTGCAAGAGGGTAATCTAGATTCTAATGTGTATAGGTGTGTCAGGAGATCTTGGCTACAAAATATGGTTTCTCTTCCCCCTATTGTCCCATGTGTAGAAGTAGTTGAATGGATTATAAAAAACATTAAACCTTAAGAATCCATGATTAGGGGCAATAAAATGTAACCCTTTTCTTGCTTGATCACTTTCAATATTGATATATACTGCAAGCTCCCCAAGGAAGAAATAACCCTGGATGTGGACTGACTAAATGATTTCAATATTCTTCCCTTGAAATAACTACTGAAGGCATGGTGGATCAATACGGGAAGCTTCATGTGTTAGCCAAATAAAGAGTTTCCTATAAATCTAGTGAGAACTCTCTTTCAATTAGTGATATCCATGTTATACAGGTTATATGGTCAACCGATCACACAAACGTTCTATGAAGGATGGGTCCCTTTGAGGTACTTTATCATAGTTAGAGTAAATATTTTCAACTAGGATGATATTCTTAGTCATTCTTTGAAATACAACCTCAAGAAAGTCTAAAATCTATCGAAGGAGCAACAACCTTAGTTCTTCTTGGTATCCAACCTCTTAAATTCTATTTGTGTAAAGAATTAATTCCCTTTAATGGAATGAAAATGGATAATGCATGAGGAGCTAATACACATATATTAAAAAGTTCTATGTGAGTCCAACTATATCCAATCTTACACCAAGTTTTGTCATGACTTCCTAATGCCCCTATATGAAGTCTTGTTTAATATACCTACCCCATGCATGTCAAAAAATGTTAGGCAAGTACTAGCAACTGTTAGAGACTAATTTTTTGGATAAGGATGACATATATTTGAGAATATTTAGAGAAACTAAACCTCCTCACATATTTCCAAAATTTGTCACTAATAGCGTAAAAATACAATATTAACCAAAATCCTAAGCTGAAGGAATGATAATAGCTCGAGATATGAAACCTTAGGTGCTCCGACAAAGAAAACTTAGAGTAGTGCTGACATGGAAATAACCGCCATTAAAATATTTAATTTTTAAAGTACCCCCTTTTTGTTAGTAGTTAAGTCTGAGTTTCACTCATTATTTCCATTTACCTCATTGGACTCTTAGTTTCACTTGGAACAAGGAAAATTTTAGGGGATGATATTCGCAAGTGGGCTAATTTCCCTTGCTTTTTCCAAAAAAGAGATTCACTATTTTGTTTTCCTAATAATTATTTTGCTCAAATTTTATAGTATACAATTATTTTACCTCGAAAACAGTAAAAAATTTAGAATGACTATATAAATTGATTATAAAATTTAATAATTTTATAACAATATCACCAAGCATTTTAAAGTTTTCATATTAGGAGTTAGTAAGATTCGCCAAGGTTTCTAAACTTTAAGGTAAATTTCCAAGCTTAACATTTTCCATTACTTGGAAATAAACAAAAATCATTATTTGTAACTAATAAAATTTGGAAATATAATAAAATCTCAATAAAACCCAAATTCTAAAATATTTTCATATTGGGCCCCACTTAAAAGTACTATGTTATAGGTTGAGCTCCATATATTTCATTTCGATAAATATTCTACACTCACATATTCCCCCCTTAGTGCACACCTTGGACACATATTCTATCGCAACCTGACCCCTTGGATTTTATTTAATAGTTAAAATTTTCAACCAATTACCAGGACCTTGATATTGATTAATTGATGTATTAATAAGTGATTCAAATTAACATTTCCCATTATTAGGTTATTAGGAATCTGGGACCATATTCATAATACCTTGATATCCCGAGAGCTTGATGGCTAGATAACCAAAGATCTTAATAGCTTGATAGCCATATATTTCAGTTATTTAGTATTAGGTAATTACCTAATATACTAAGAGTTTTGTTTCCCTAGGCTCTTGATCCGATATGCCATGTTACTCACCAGGTTAGATTTTGATGTTAGGATTCTACAACTGACTAGACATTGCCACATGACAATATGTTGAAATGGGCTTGGATATGTGTCACTCATTTTACATGTATTCACAGGCCAAATGCCCATTTCTACCTACCATGTTTCACCTGTGTGGAGTTTCCATGTCACTAAAGATGACATCACTATGATATAACTTAGGATCCTGGACATTGGGTTATTTGGATATTCTTGAACAAAACACTCATAGATTAGCCTAAGACCCTAGTATCTGATATTTAAGTAATAAAACATTAATCCCAAATTAAAACATGTTTAAAATATGATAAAAAGAGATTAATGCTAATCTTCACATAATCCAAATGTGGAGACCAACTATTAATTAAAATTTATAGGAAATTCACGCTTTTGAAGCATACGATATTTTCAAAACAATATATTAAGTTGCTTAAGCTCAACCTTCTCTATTCCATTCGGGCCTGCAATCACTTCTCAAAGCAAGAGAATTTTAATATTACAACAATTTCTAAAATAGTATGTGATAGTTTTATATTTATAGGTAATACCATATTTTTGTCTCAAACACCAAGATTCCTCCCAATAAAACTCATTGAATCATTTAGCCCAGATGATATTGAAATCATTTACAAGCTTGAGTAAACAACAAGAAACTTAGATCAATGCATCAGAAGCCATAAAAGATCGATGAATTGTATTCATTTTGAGACCCCCAACATGATCAAAGTTTAATGAGGGGGTAGGGTGGTTAAAAATGACATCATGGAGGTAAATTTCCAAGGGCATGTGGCATATGATGAAGGGATTCACATCCCCCCCTCACCTTTCCTTACCAAAACTGCTACCAATGCCCCCTGAAACTACTTAAATTAACATGGAATTGGCATAGGGTGATGTCACATTAGGGGTACCGGGTTCAATAGGTGAATCTAACACTAGATGACAAAGCATCCAACTGGTAACTAGCTATCATACTTACATGTAACCTACGTAAGCATGAAGTTGGTAACAAATTGAAAAATGAGTGAGAATTCATATTTTTTCATTTTTAATTATGTAATAGTTGTGCTACTTGAGTATTGAACCAAATCAATTTTTTGTAAGTATCTACTGCAGGAGAAGTTTTTGAACTACATGAGAACCATTCATGGTTCTAGGACTGAGATCCAACTTGATTTTTTTATAAGATATATCTAATTGATGTAAAGGTTTTGTTGTCCCTTGTCATACCAGCTTATATTTGTGTCAAATGGTCCTATTCTTTATCCTTGGTGCATATAAGGATAGGTGCATTCTTGGTTGACTAAAGGGAAATCCTAAAAGGAGAGCCAAAAATTGCAGGTTGAAATCGAAGGGAGAATTGAAATTTGGAGGTCGTAGCCAATAGAGAGAGTTGAAGTTCGAAGCTCGAGATCTAGAAGGGAACCAAAAAATAAGAGACAAAATATTGGGAGGATGATGGATATAAGAGATAGACTTAGAATATCGAGGGGTCGATATCAGAAGGATTGAAAAAATGCATATCGGGACTTTAGTATTTTGGAGGTCGGAACATAAGAGACCTTGGAATTTTATTTAAAAGTGGACTTGAAATTGAATATCGAAGTAGGCAATTAGAACGATGGATTTCAAAGATGACTAGGAATATCAGAACCTGATATTAGAAAACTAGACCTCAAAGGAAAGTGATATTGGAACCTTGGAGTTTCATAACTCCTAAACACTTGAAATTCTTTGAAAATTTCCAAGGTTTCATTTCAAAACCAAGGGCCCTAGGAACCCTTTTGCTCTCCCCAAGTCAAGACACATGGCAATTGGTGATTCACCCCAAGAAGCTAACAAGGCAGATGATGTCAGCATGATGTCGCAATATGGAGTACACATGGAAGTCCCTTTCAACATTTTCAGGTAGGATAGTGGGGAAAATCCATGTGAAACATGCCACCACTTGAGAGGTGCCACGAGGAGATGATGACCTCAACATGACATCATCTCGGAGATCAACATTTCGAAAGGAAGATTTTTCAAAACTCATGTTTATTTTCAAATCTAAAAAAACTTTTGATGAAAGGGGCTTCCAATGTAGATTGAAACATGGTCTTGGGAGACCCAATGAACCCAGAGTAGAGAGAAGGTCAAGTACCCAAGTGCTATGGAGCTAATCCGGAATGGAGATGTCAGAACTCTACGGTAAAAATAATTTGAAAATGTTGCGATAGGAGGTGCTTCCGGTGTGTTGGCAGCGCGTGGTTGCAGAAGCCCAAAGAGCCCAGGGGCGAGATAAAATATGCCAAGAGATATGCTCTAATATGATTTTAAATACCTTAGCACCTGAGCGTTAAGCCTTTGGTCAAAACACTCAGTCCTGTGGAGGAGAAATGGAAGAATGGGCTAAGAAAAAAGGAGCTAGGGGCATCGAAATTTTTTGATTTTGTAATGTTTATTTTAAATAGAGTTATGATATACAAAGGATCTGATATTGTAGCCCCTAAGCACTATAGTAGTGGTGACAAATGATGGTTCTATGGTGTATGAACAATGAGGAGCTAAGCATAGATGGGGTAAAGGCATAAAAAATTTGTGTTTTCGTAATGTGATTTTAAATAAAGTTTTTATAACTCATAGCTCCGAAGTTGCTCTATGCTAATGTTACAAGATGTATTAGGCTTTGATACTATGATACATGCAGTATGGAGGATGAATGAGAGGATATCTAATTAAATGTGTGTAGAATTTTGGTGTCGTATGAGTAATGGAGATCATAGATATCGTTGGGTCAAGGCGAGGAGGACCACAATTTGTAGAGAAAATTTTGGTCTTGTATTGTACTGAGAAGTAAGCCATCCCTGATATTGCATGCACGTTATAGGGGATTAAATGAAGAACAATAAAATCAGTTCAGAGAAGCCATACTGCTGTACATTTTGATCTTTGTGCAGTATGAGTGAGAATTAATTCTCAGTATGGAGATCACTCAAATGCCCATTCTCAGCGGTTAATGATGCATAAATGTGATTAGTTTGTTAATGCCACCATTCTCACCCACGTCCTGCTCGAGAAAGAAGAAATTCAAGTAGTTAAAGGGAGAAAGTTGCAGGTGTATTGGCATGTAACTATGGAGGAATATTATGGCAGAGGCATGGTCATATCATAGGTAATCAAAGGAATCGACACGGGAGATATTTTGCTGTGTCAATCATAACACCTTTTGTTTCTCATGTTTTGGTTAATATTTCATTTTCAAGAAAAAAATTAGATATGTTATGTAATCATTAGGACAACTAGACCATGTGCATGCTCAAACAACTATTAGTTCAAACAGTTGTAGAAATTTTAAGATATTTTGTAATGTTTTTTTGGACTCTCTCCCTATAAAAAGGGAGGAAAAACTCATTAAAAGGGTTTCGGATTTTCCGGTTACTGGGGCTATTTTCCTGTCTCTATGGATGTAACTATTTTTCATACTTTGTAAGCTTGGCCATGTGAGATGTATTTCATTCTCGAAGATCAATGAATAATTAATGGCGATTCCAAGAATTTTGGATATGTAATATGTGTTTTTCCTCTGTATTTCACTTTATGCATATTTTTCTTCTTCATAAATTATGTAATTTTAGCTGTTGGACTCACTCTTAAATCACAGATTTACCAATTTTATGTGATGGTAGATGGTACTTATGAAATCACAGATTTATTAATGTTATGTGATAGCAGATGGTACCTGTGAGATTGCAGATTTACCTATGTTGTGTGATAGAAGATAGTACCTAGGAGACATTGAGTTGAAATCCTTAAAATATGGTCCATAATTTCTACACTTCATTTTGTTTATCTTTTCACGATTCTATTGGGATTTATAGCATAGGATTATGTGTTTATCCAACCCTCTACACTATGTTTTTCCCTTGCATCTCTAATGTCCATATTTACTGAAATGAAAAATTTAAGCTACATTCTCCGTGTGTGATCCAAAAATAGCAGAAATAAGAAGAAAACACAACAAATTTGATGATGGATTTTGCCCCTCCTGGGCTACACCTTCGAGTCCACTTCTAATGGGCATTCGATGTATTGAAAATGCTCATAAAGTCTCTTTACATCAAAATTCACCATTCTGGAATCTTCTCATAGGATTCGATGGCTACTGTCAGCTGAAAGGTCTCTTCCTCAACTTTCCAACACAACTTTCAAATTACAAAAAAGCCCAATATTGGTCAAGATATGTCTCAAAATGCATTTACAGGCACTGTCAAAAGAATTAAAAAAGTAAATCCTTATATCTCCTTTCCGATGGCATAATGGTTAAGTCTTTTATAATACCCACAGGATGTCCTAGGGTCAAACCAGTGGGCCTCTTGGGATTTGCTTGGTATTACATAGTATGGTGTTACAACCGCATATTATATAGTTGAACTATATGGTAATGTTGGTATGGCACATATCATATATATGTCACATGGTTTAAATGGATTGGTAACTCTGCACGATATTTGAGTTATGGTGTAACAATATAGTTCAATGGTGATATATGGATTGGCATAAACATATGGTTTGGAGTGGTGCTATGTTTGGAACGACGTTAATACATATACCATGTTTGGTAGGGGCCTGCCATATACAGCTGGCTCCGCCAATGATTTTCACTTCAACCAAAACAACTGAACCTTAAATATAAACTTGCGTCGATGCTATAATAAGTCATGTCGTGGTCTGTTGGTAAGATTTTGGGTCGACAACCCGATGGTCTCGGGTTCAACCCACGACTTCTTCGCTTGGTAGTTTGACTTGTGAGGTGTGGCACCTACTGCCACATGTCCTTCTCTTATGCTGCCACTTGTCTTTCTCTGGCGTTGCCACTTGGCCTGCTTTGGAATTGCCACTTGGCCTACTTTAGCCTCCCTTTTTTTCTTGTTTGGACATAACTTCATAACACATTTTCTCCCTCAAGTAGAGGCCATTTAAAAAAGTTAATATGCCATCATAATCAGCGCGTCGAGCTCTTCAACTTGGCATTGGTTTCATGAACATATGAGAGTGTTGAATTTTGAGCATTTTGAGGGCCCTCCTAGATCATTCCTCTCCATTAGAAGCTTTTGGAGCATCAAACTTTTGGTTTTAAGTAGATATGAGGTGAGGGTAATGTTCCCTCACCATTTTGATATCCATACACCTTGCTTTTCTTGGATTCATGCATTTGAGTCCTACTCGAATATACACTACATCGCCTCGCCCGAAAGTGCAAACCTTCCTATCTAAGATGGCATCTTCTTGTAACTCAGTCATACATTTAGGTGAAAAATCAACTATTGTTGGAATTTGAGCAATTTCCTCTTGATCCATGATTATTGGAGGTTCATACAACTTCATTTTATCAACATTTACAATTGAATATATGTGCATGTATGGAGGCAAATTTAATCAAAATGCATTGTGCCCAATGTTTTCAACAATTTTAAAAGGGCCATACCTTATAGGTTTCAAATTTTTACCTTCACCTGTCATCCTTCCTTTGCTGATGTATAGCCATACTTGATCACCAACTTGGAAGTGATGATCCATCTGATGCTTTTCGTGATGCATTTTGTACTTGGCTTGACTTTTCTCCAATCGATCTTGCACTACTTGATGAATATTTTGGATTCATTGAATGAACTTGATTGGTTTTTCGACATCTCCATTTCCATCCTCCTTAGCTTCTTCACCAAACATAAAGGCCATTGGTTATTGGTAGGTATCCATAACATGTTTCAAAAGGATATTTGTTAGTAGAAGAGTGCAAGGCCTAGATGTAAGCATGCTAGACATAATGTAAGGATTCATCCCACAACTTAGGATGATTGCTACAATAAGCTTTGAGAAGATGTACCACTATTCTGTTCACCACCTCTGTTTTCCCATCGGTTTGTGGATGAAAAGATGTGATCTTTTTCAACTTAGTGTTCATGAGTCCCCACAAAGTGGACCAAAACTCCCCCATAAACCGAGATTCCTGATCTGAAATTATAAAAGTAGGAAACTCAAAATGAACACACACATTTTGAAAGAACATCTGTGTAGTATGTTCAATAGTAACTTGTTTTTTACATTGTACAAGAATACACATTTTGTCAGATCTAAGAATTTTGTGATCCATAATTTAGAAAACAATCTTTCGGATTAATCACATTGTAAGGATTGGGTCAACGTTTCAAACCAACTAATGTGGTTCATCCTCAGGACAAGGTGAGAAGTCAGATGATCTAAGAGAATAAATAGCACTTGACTTGATGCATCCATGCTATTTATTCTCTCAGATCGTTTGAATTCTCACCTTGTCTCGAGGATGAACCACATTAGTTGGTTCGGAAGGTCGACCCAATCCTTACAATGTGATTAATATGAAAGATTGTTTTCTAAAATACACATTTTTCTAAATCTATCACCCACAACATACAAAATAATCATGCCCTTTTCTAGACATTGGAAGCCCTCCTACAAAATTCATAGATATACTCTCCTATGGCCAAGAAGGAACTCAAAGTGGCATATACAAACCTAACTTTCTATTGTTTTGTTTTCTTTTTGAACACATGACACAAGATTTTATGTACTTAGCAACAGTTTCATTCATCCGAGACTAATAGCAAAACCTTTGTAATTGTGTCATTGTCTTACCTACACTAAAATTCCTTGAAACATGAGAAGAATGTGCTTCCTTGATCACATGCACTCTTTCTTCCTGTGGTATGCACAACTTGCCAAGATGGTACAAGAACCTGACATGAACATGATAATTCACTTCTTCCACCTAAGCACCATGAGTTAGTGATTCATAAACATCCTTAAAATAAATATATTCAACATATTTTTCTATGTAACTTTCATGTGCTAAAGAACTGCTTTGCAGAATAACTGAAGCATTAAAATAAGGTATTGATAACATATCAACTACTTTATTTGTGGTACCTTTCTTATATTTGATTACTAAGTGGAATTGCTACAAAAACCCCATCCATCGATAATGTTGAGACTGTTGCAACTTAGTTTGTGATTGAAGGTATTGAAGCAACCGATGATCTGTATGAATCACCGTTTCTTTTCCCATTAAATAATGTTTCCATTTTTCAACACTTTCCACTAATGCATACCATTATTTATCATAAGTTGGATAGTTAGTAACTACTTTAGAAAATGTTTTTGAATCAAAACAAATAGGCTTTCCTTTTTGTAATAATACTGCACCCATTGCATATCCACTAGCATCAGTTTCTATTTCAAATGGCTGTTGAAGGTCTGGTAAAGACAATCTTAGAGCTATAAAAAAATTCTGCTTTAAAGTATCAAATGATTTTTTTTATTTTCCTCCCCACTGAAAGGAGACTTTAAAAGTTGTTAAAGCATGAAGTGGTGATGTAATAAAACAGAAATGAGAAATAAAATTCCTCCTATACTTAACTACACCCAAGAAACTTCTAACTTCCGTCACATTTTGAGGTCTTGGACACTTAAAAATTACATCAATTTTAGTTGGATATATTTTTAGTTGACCTCCTCCAACTATGTAACCAAGATATACTATGGTAGTTTTTCCAAATTCACATTTAGAGAGTTTGAGATACAATTTCTCTTTCTGCAACACATCAACAAATTGTTTAACATACTTTACGTGTTCTTCCAAACTTGAACTTAAAACAAGAATATAATCTAGATAGAGTATGACAAACTTATCAATAAAAAGATGTAAAACATCATTCATCACTCTCATAAAAGTTGCTGGAGAATTGCATAACCCAAACGACATAACCAACCATTCAAAAAGCCCCTACCTAGTCTTAAATGAAGTTTTCCATATATCATTTTATGCGATATGAATATGATGATAAACACTTCTTAAATCCAATTTTGTAAAGTAAACAACATTCTTTAACTTATCAAACAAATCATCGATTCTAGGAAGAGGATACATGTTCTTAAGGGTGATTTTATTTAAGGCTCTGAAATCAACACATTCTCCAAGTTCTATCTTTCTTTGGGACTAATATGATGGGTGATCCACATGGAGAAGAACTAGGTTGAATAAAGCCTTTATCAACCAATTCTTGAATTTGTTTCTTAATCTCTACATTTTCAATGAATGAGATATGATACATGCCAATGTTCAGGAGAGGGGAATCAGATTGTAGTTGAATCTCATGTTGTATTTCTCATTTTGGAGGTAAACGTTTTGGTTCTTTAAACAATTCTTTATAAGAATCTACTATTTCAACCAGTTTGTCCTTAAACTAAGAATCACACCCTTGAAATGAATCATACTTATATTTAGGTTGTTCTTTAACAATCATGAGAATATACCTTTTTCTTCAATTTATTAGCCTTTTCATCTGACTGACATTGATTAAATCCAAGTTTGTCTTAATTATGTGTGCCCTGACAATGTATTCAATTCCATCTTTAAAGAGATGATACTTATTCTCCTTTCTACAAAATATGGCATCTTTATGAGAAAAGATACGGACTAGCCAACACAACTCCACATATATCCAAACGAATCACATATAGCTCAACTTCATCAACAAAATTAGCTATAATTGCAAACCTTAATCGACATTGCTTTGTGACTTGAATTTGAGTATTTTATTTCAGCCATCCTAAAGGGTATGGTTTTGGATGATTTTTAGTTTCAATCCCAATTTCCTTACTAGTTCCTCAAAAATTATATTTTCTTGTGATCCACTATCGAATAATGTGTCTATCTGAGTGTGCTTGAATATTATCCTTATGTGAAACATTTCAACTTTGTTCTTTTCTTTAATCACACTATTAGCTTTCGAAGAATGTGCAAAACAAGTAGAACTAGAGCTAGTTTCAAAAGGAATACTTGTTAGACCCATAGCGGTAATCTTATTTTCATCATTGGATCAGATCCAAAATCTTGCTGGACTGAAGCATGAGCTTTCATTTCACCCTTCTTCTTAAGGAACTTCTTTGGTTTAAGTTTAGGATGAAGCTTCCAACATTTGGAGTCTTCACGTCCAATCCTCTGATAATGAGTACAAGTAGGCCTTTCTCGTTCCTTCGTAGTTGTTGTCACTTTCTTCGATTTCAAATTACTCTTTCCCATGCCTTCTTTAGAACCTTTGTTCTCTAAATGCTTGAATGGTTTATTTGAAAAGTTTGATTGAAAAGGTTTGCCACCCGATTCAATATGAATGGATTTTATACACACTTCATCAAAGTCAGTTCGATTAAGCATAAGAAAATTATGTCGCAAATAAGAATGCAAACTTCCAATATACTTTAGCAAAGTTTCCCGTGTGTTTAATGCAACATCAAGTACTAATGTTTTTTTTCCTGAATTCTTGTGTAAACTCTTACACACTCTATCCTTTACCTTTCCTTAAATTTTGCCAATCCCTTATAGCCTGTTGCATATATCCTAAAGGATAGAAGTTCTTTCTAAGAGCTTTAACAAACTTAGGCCATGAGGAGGTAATTTTACCTTTTTTCTTCAAATTTGATTTAGTTTTAATTTCCCCCCAAATAAAATTTGTTCCTCCCATTCTAAGTGTAGCTAACTGAATTTTTGTAGATTGATTAACAACATTTTGACTTCTACTATATACCTCAATTTGCTTTATCAATTATCTAACTTTTCACGATTCATTTCTCCATTATATATTGGAAACTCAAACTTCACATCAAGCTTCAAAAAAGGAGATTTATTTCGCTTCTTTTGTGACTCTGAATCTAAACTTGAATGATAAGAGAATAAAGAAGAAGAAGACGAAGATGGAGGAGAAGGAGGTTTATTACCATCAACTTTTTCCTTTCCCTTTTTCTCTTTTGTGCATTTAGAAGATGAAGCTGCATCTCTAGTCTTCTTGTCTTCATAAAGTTCAATAATCATCCTTTGCATATTGAGGAACATTTGATGATATTGTTCCTCTCCAATGACCTTTGTTTCAGGAGCTTCTCGTTCATTTGACTCTCCCATCTTCAGCTCTTCAGAGACTTTCCTCTTTCCAATCTATGAATTTATATTCTCAAGTTTCCCTTCTCCATGTTGCAACTTGGATCTAGTCAACATTCACAATGGAAAATATCCTTCTTATAAATGATCAACCTCGCTCTGATACCAAAATATGATCCAAAAACAATATAAATAAGAAGCAAACACATCAAAGTTGATGAAGTAGTTT
The DNA here is from genome assembly GCA_000404065.3 of Pinus taeda. Lineage (NCBI taxonomy): Eukaryota > Viridiplantae > Streptophyta > Pinopsida > Pinales > Pinaceae > Pinus > Pinus taeda. The sequence continues at coordinate 54,242 of APFE031379818.1, read as the reverse complement.
GTCCCTCCTGGACTACATCTCTGGGTCCACTTCTAATTGGCGTCCGTTGTATTGAAAATTATTATAAAGTCTCTTTACATCAAAATTCACCATTCTGGAATCTACTCACAGGCTTCAATGACTACTGTTAGCTAAAAGGTTTCTACCTCAACTTTCCAACGCAACTTTTAGATTACCCAATATTTGCTGAGATATTCCTTAAAAGGCATTTACAGGCACTGTCAAAAGAATTATAGAAGTAAACCCTTATATCTCCCTTATCGATGGTAGAATGGTTAAGTATTTTATAGTACCCATGGGAGGTCCCATCTTCAAACCCACGGGCCTGCTGAGATTTTCTTGGTATTACATAGTAAGGTGTTACAACCACATATCATATAGTTGAACTATATTGTAATATTGGTATGGTGCATATCATAAATATGTCATATGGTTTGAACGGATTGGAAAATACACACGATATTTGAGATATTGTGTAACAATATAGTTCAATGGTGATATATGGATTGGCGTTAACATATGGTTTGGAGTAGCGCTATGTTTAGAGCAACGTTAATACATATACCAGGTTTGGTAGGGGCCTACCGTATATGGTAGGCTTCGCCAATCCTTTTCACTTCAACCAAGACAACTAAACCTTAAATATACACTTGTGTCAATGCTACAATAATTCATGCCGTGGTCTATTGGTAATATTTTGGGCTGATAGCCTGGTGGTCGCGGGTTCGACCCACGACTTCTCTGCTTGATAGTTTGACTTGTGGGGTGTGCCACCTGCTACCACAAGTCCTACTTTCATTTTGCCACACATCCTACTCTGGCACTACCACTTGGCTTGCTCTAGTGCTGTCGCTTGGCTTGATCGACCTCCATTTTTTCCTGCTTGAGAAAAAATTCAGAACACATTTTCTCCGTAAAGTGGAGGCCATTTTAAAAACCAAATATACCATTGGAATTAGTGTGATGAGCTCTTCAACTTGGCACTGGTTTCATGAGCATATGAGATTCTTGAACTTTGATCATTTTGAGGATCCTCCTAAGTTAGTTATTATGTCAACCACCAAACCTGAAACAATTATCCTTGGGAATGATACATTATTTATGTGCATCCTAGATCTACCTCTGAGAAAGAAAATTGAACCAAAATCAAAATCATTTTACATTCATCTCTTGAACTGCACCGAATTATCTTCAAGAAAGACTAAGATGTCTTAGGAACTGACCTCTCCTTAAGCCGGGGGTTGTCTCTAGGAGTTACAACATCTTCTTTCACTATTTTCAGGGACGAGTCAGAATATTTTCCTCTGGGTGCGATACTTGTACACCCCTCGGTTAGGTAACAAGAGGAGGTGTGGGTTGAAGATTGTTGAAAATAATACTGAGAGGGGGGGTGAATCAGTATTATCTAGTCCTTTTAACAATTCTTCCTTATTTATACTTTGAATTATTTTTGCATATCAGTACCATAAAACAATGAGCATGAACAAAAAAAACAGACAGTCACATCAAAGAACACCAGATATAAGGTGGAAACCCAATGTGGGTGAAAACCACCTGCTGCAATATGTCTCTATCTTCTTTCAAATTAGAAACTCCTTTTACAATGGTCTTTTACTGGTGCAGTCCTTTACCAGTACGCAGGCTGCAACCTGCAGAGAGCTACAACTCTCTCTTGTTTTCCAGTCTCTCCTGGAAGGGAGCTACAACCCCCTACTTCTTTTCTTTCAAGGACAACTTTTCATAAATTTTCAAACTGGATCCATAAACATCAAATGATCATCAAGTACCAGTAAGTCACCCAGATAACTAGATCCACAATAACAGTAAACTAAACCCAGAACACCTTATCAACAAAAATCAGTCAACAAAAGATCTTAAGACAGATATGAAATTTCCTTTTCTCTAGCCTTTGGCGTCTCTGCACTGTGCCTTCTGTGGCATCTTTGTGGCGTCTCCGCACTGCGCCTTCTGTGGCGCCTTCACACTGCGCCTTCTGTGGCGCCTCCGCACTGTGCCTTCTGTGGCGTCTCCACACTACGCCTTCTGTGGCGCCTTCGCACTGCGCCTTCTGTGGCGCCTCCGCACTGCGCCTTCTGTGGTGTCTTCGCACTGCGCCTTCTGTGGCACCTCTGTGGCATCTCCGCACTGTGCCTTCTATGGTGCCTTCACATTGCGCCTTCTATGGCACCTCCGCACTGCGCCTTCTGTGGCGTCTCCGCACTACACCTTCTGTGGCGCCTCTGTGGCGTCTCTGCACTGCGCCTTCTGTGGCGCCTTCGCACTGTGCCTACTATGGCACCTCCGCACTGCGCCTTCTGTGGCGCCTCTGTGGCGTCTCCGCACTACACCTTCTGTGGCGCCTCTGTGGCGTCTCCGCACTGCGCCTTCTGTGGCGCCTCCGCACTGCGCCTTCTGTGGTGCGTCCGCACTGCGCCTTCTCTGGCGCCTCCGCACTACACCTTCTGTGGCGTCTCCGCACTGCGCCTTCTGTGGCGCCTCTGTGGCGTCTCCGCACTTCCTCAGCTGCAGCGCTCGAGAGATCACCCTTCACAAATTCGCTTTCAACTTCACTTTCATATAGATCGAGCTTTTAAAACAATAACATAATATTTCAGATCTTAAGATATTCAACCCAAAAGCATACACAAGCCAAATGATCTCCTTTGCTTTATATAGGCAAGCTCTTCCTCAAATCATGGACCAATACCACGGCCAAAACCATAGGATCAAAAACTGTGGGACTAATACCATGAACCAACCATGAAAGTGCGTGAACTTTTCTCTACATGAAATAAACTTTTCTTTGCATAAAATTCCGTTAACTTTTCTCTACATGAAGTAAACTTTTCTCTGCATAAAATTCCGTGAACTTGAAAATAACTTTGCTGCACTATAATTTATCATCTGAGTGATTTGCCATCAAGGACAACACTTGTCTCATAATGCCAACACTACTTTTGTTGAAATAAACTACTTAGCAGAATGTTGCAGTTGAAAAAAGAAGAAAAGAAGTAATCACAAAATACTCTGACACTTCCTCAGCAACGGTGCCAAAAATATGGTGAGCATCAATATTGCAACAACAATGCGGCAACTCCTGGGCTCCCTACTTTACTTTTATCAACCCAGTAGTTCGTAGAAAACTTGGAAGTGACAATGTTGTATGCACAAGTACTAGTTCTTATTGTAGGCTACCACTTGGTCAGCTGGCACAAGATCACTTGGAGCTCAAGTCAACTTCTATGAATTCCAAAAGAAGTTTTATATGTGATGAAAGAAAGGAAAGCTTACTCTACAGAGGCTACTCTACTTGCAGAAAGAGAAAGAAGACTGAAATGCAAAGTAATCATAACAAACCCTAATTAACCAACTAATCCTATTTTTGTAGAAAGAGAGATGAAAAACCATGAAATTAATGTTATTACTTAATGTAGGAAGCAAACAACATCTACTCAAGTTATTTCTAGAAGGAAATGAGAAAAAAACATCTTGTTGGATTTTTATGTATTTTTTAGGTGAAATTGTCATGCATGTAATTTATTTGTTTGCGAATGTGGCAGTGATTAAGTGGCGATGGAGGGCAGCTTTGGAGTTTGCAGAGGTGTAGGAAGTTGTAGATGGGTCCTACCAGGTCCCAGGTGGCCTTCTGGAGGCTTTTCCTGCAATTGGACTTCAAAGAGACACCTACAGGAAAATGTACAAGAGGCTGCAGGGGATCTACAGGAGGTCTATAGGAGGATGTCGAGAGTTGTTTTAGAGGGTTTTGAAGGTAGGAAAATGGGTGGAATGAGTAGCTGATGGCTAGGACGATGTGTTAAGGTGTCTAGGGTTCATCAAGAAGGATTAGGGAAGAGAAAGATGGTTGGACTTATTTAAAGAAAAAGAGGAAAGTTTATGAGAAAAGTGCAGAAAATTAAGGCAGATTTGTAAGGGACTTTGGATGACCTATGTAACATAGATCAAAGAGAGATGGTTATGGTTGAATGGCTAACTTATTGTGAGCAGAGATGTACTGCTAGAGAACTGAAAATCAAACACCAAGATTAAGAAAGCAAAGAAACTAGTTGCACCAAAAAACAAAACTTTGCATCAAGCTAGGCTAAATTCTGATCTAAGAAAGTAAATGCCGAACAATGCTATATGGAAAGGAAGCATGGAAGAAAATTTATTTCAAAGATAGAAATGAGCATGGTGGAAGAGATCTACAACAAAACATGAACCTTCTAACAAGCTACAACACCAGAAATCCTATGGAAAAGGAAAATCTGTGTTTTTTTGTGGCAGCAAGAGGGCCTTGGCCTCAGTTCATGGTCCCAAAGGGAGGAAAGGAGGCCAAGGCTTTGTTGATGGCGTTTTTGTATCTTTTTCCTATCATTGTTCAACCTACTACAACAAACTAAAATGGAAACAACCTTTTAATTCACCAAAAGCAACCTATCCTTAACTAAGAAAGAAATCTATCCAACAACAATTAATTCATAAACTGAAATAACACATATAAATACAAGACAAGAGGTGCTTGGATGCTTGGATTGGGTCCTAACCCAAGAGATTCAGCTCTCTGAGGTGACTTAGTGCTAGCTCAAAAACAATCTCATCTTCATTATCAAAATAATAGTAAGATTACATGAAACTGTCCACAAAAGTAAGCTCGAAGTTGAGCAGAGCAAAACTGCAACAAAAGTTCAAAAATTTGACTAACAATCAACAACCTAATGAGGCCCTAGGCCTCTCTACTTATAGAACTAAAGCTCCCAACATCTTCCTTAAAATCAAGGAGGCTTGGCTCCCAAAACTTGAGATAGATAGAAGTTATCCTCCACTTGCTCGGCTACCTCTTTGGTGCATTGATGTCACTGCTTGTGCTCCGAGCTTCTTGAAGGAGAATTCAAAGTAGGGAGTCATAAATGAGGGGGACACCCTCCTATAAATCCTCTCCCTTGATTTCTTTGAATATTTGCTGCCAAATGTCCATTAAATCTTTCACTTTGTCTCCAAAATTGACCAAAAATCTGCATTAAGCACACATTAGACACCATGGCATAATGACCAACCCAACTCACTCTATTATCATAAATATAATAAAAAAAATGCAATAAACTAATGAGAATGGTGGATTAAGCTAAGTTAGGAGACAAAATGAGCCCATATAATTACCCATTTATGGCGCTCATCACTGTTGTGAAAGGGGTTAGATCATTTGAAAGGATAGCTTACTTGATTGTTGAGCAGAGTCTAAGACTTAAGCATAAGAAGCTGGTAAGAAGGGAGAGAGAAAGGCGCTGGAGGGGTAAGGGAAGACTGATGCAACCGATGGTTGTAATCATTCTTTCGAAATTAATATAGAACTACAGTTGTACTATCCACTCCATGATGTTGGTACTATAATTCATTTATATGTTTTTTTAATGTCGTTTAGCATGAGTATCTTAGTTATGTGCAACTAGATGTCTTTTGTATATTCATGCATTGATTTTCAAGGTTTTATGTTGTAATTATACTTGTCTTTTATATGTGCAGGACTTGGTCTGGAGCCGGCTCAAGGGGCTTCCGCCTAGTTGCGTTGCACTCTCCAACAACTCTACATGAAAGTTCAAGGTAGAGAATCAGTCTTGCTTTGGTAGTTAGTTATTGAATATGGACATGCATGTATCTTTGTGATAGTTGCAGATAATCTTATAGTCTACCAAGGGTCCTGGGAAAACCCCTAAGGGTTCCTTCATTCTCCATACACAATGCATTAATCCCTATAGCATAATTGGCGACTCCATTGGGGACTACACTTTAGTTCCTGATTTTCCCAGAAATTTCCTAGTTTTCTCCTCCTTCTAGACCTTCCTGTACTTCTTCATTCCTTTTTTGACCACTTAGGACCTTGTAGAACTCTTCTTTCACTGCTCAGCCCTGGATCTGATCCCCACAACCCTTTTCTAAAGTGCTTTCCCTCACTAACGTAGGTTAATAGTGTAAACAAAGCTTTATAAGGCTTTGTGGCTTCACAAACAGAGCATTAGTGCCACCAATAACTCTCTATGGTCTCTAGCATAGAGCGTTAGTCACCCATTTTTTGATAAACAATAGTGTATGTGACCTCAAAGGGATGGGAAACTTACTTCTGTACTAATAAGGGATCTGTAGTTGTGTTTTGTTTAACTGATTTGTGTCCTAAACAATTAAAAAAAAATGGCTTTTCTTCTGAAAGTTTTTATTTTCATAAAAGAAAAAATCAAAATTTTAATTGTTTTTTGCTTAGTTGGTTGAGTTCTTCATTATTTGGTTTCAGTAGTTGTTAGTGAGCATTGAAAAGTTCTGTTGGTTATGCGAGTGTTGTACTGAATAGGATGCATGGAATGAATATTGATGTATGAATGACTCTCCCCTTGTAGAAGTAGCTTATTCATCGAAATTGAAAATTTACAAGCATTGTCTTTGCATGATTTAAGTCAGAGTCCCATAAAATCTCATACGTAAACACCCCTACCGAAGACTCTAACAAAGTGCAGTTAAAATCTACCTAATAAAATCAATCATTGGCTCTTTCTAGAGTAAAGACACATTAGTTTAGGCTAGGATCTTGGGTTAGGTAATGTGAGTAAATTGTCCAAGATCATACACCAAAACTAGTGTCATTAAAGAGAGAAATCCTTCTGCACTCATACTACTAGGACCGCTCTAGTAAAAGCAGAGGTAAATACGAGACAACATCGGATTGTAAGTGAAGGTAGGCTACCTTTTGTTACATCTCCATTGGGTATTCTATGTATCGGGGATCCCTTTGGGGATATCAGAGTTGAGTCGAGGACTCAGGTATCCTACCCACACATCGTACTGTCTACAAATATGTCCCCCCTGGTAGTGTCTATGATCTGAGGTATTTTTAGTGGCCATACGTTTAGGGACTAACACAAGGTGATTGGGGCAGGCTGTCCTAGTACCTAACACATATGGACCTACTCTATCATTAGCTTTTGGGAGGGTGCTCATCTTCACGAGAGTACTTGGCCCCTCAATCTGAGGTTCGAGCAAAGCTCTAGATTAACCGTAACTGTACATTTGGCTATCTCTCTCTATTATTCATTATGATACTAGGTTTCATCTCCAGTGATTGGTGCTTATCAGACAAGGTCATTTCCCTTTGCTTGTTGATTTATTTAATTAGTGTATTTTTTTATTTTTTAGGTGCCAGAGTGTTATCATTGATACTTTAATAAACATCATTGTAAAATTTACTAATAAACATTATTGGCAACTATGGCTACATCCGGCCCTCATCGTCAATCTAGATGATTGTTAGGACTTCCCCCACTCACTGTGGGGGATCCATCGAGCTCTAGTGAACTAGATTCCCCGTCTTCAGGAAATCAGTCTCCGAGATCTCACAAAAAATTAGTTTGGACATCCAACGATTCAAGTATACCAGAGGATTTCTTTACTGAAGGATTTCTTCATCCATACAATCCTCCGATCAAGAATTTGTTGGGCCCACTCTTGGTTCCCGTTGCATCAATACCTCATTTTTCTTCAGTTGGAACACTTCTATGCATCCCGTCAACGACTAACGAGTCGTGGGACTTTTCGGACACTTTTGGTTCCTCACCACTTCCCCAGTCGACAATCAATACAAAACCTTTGATTGCGAACCCTACTATCCCATTTGTCCTAGGTTCAACCCCTATCATGACACCATCCATGAATGGAACCCAGTTTATTCCAGTCTTCGCCCCTTTACTGTCAAACCCTATACCTTCGAAAAGTGCTACGCACAATGCTCCTTAAAACACTCAATATATCATAGTTTGCATGGGTGTCTTCAACCAACAATATGGTTGGCAATCATTGTATAGCTCTAACCCCCAGATTCAAGTATCTGGGGGCATTCCCAATATGCATATACCGGTTGGGAATGTAACAGTTCATCCTCCATTTTCAAGCATGCATGGTTAGTCACTGATTGACATGAACACTCTTTATGCTAGTCAAGGACTTATGGTTAGTTTTGTGGTGAGCGGGAATCCTCAAGGAGGTTGCAATCAATCTATGGGGGCACCCTACACACAACCTAAAATTAGTCATGGGGGCACTCCTTATCCTGGGGGCACTACTTATCCTAGGGGTAATTCTATCCTCCAACCTAACAACCCCTATGGAAATCCACATTACAATACCATAACCCAAGGAACCTACTATACCATGCAACTGTGTATAATATTGGGAACAACATGATGGGAGGACCACAAGGATCCTTAAGTCATATGTCAATGCCTTGGTCCAATTTGAGGGCATCACACACTCTGCTTTTTTTGGCAACGCTTGATATCCCCGACTTGTACAAACTTATAAATGAGCCCATCTATCATAACTTACTCTGGCCGCCAATCCCGCATAAAATACCAACAAACATCCCTACCTTCAAAGAGAAAAACGGGGAGGATCTAGGTACACACATCACCACTTATCATCTATGGTGTGTTTCTAACTCCATGGTGGATGATAGTATCCGGTTACGTCTTTTTCCCCGCACCCTTACTGGAAAAGAAACCAAGTCGTACATTGAGTTACTACGCGTGTCAATCAATACCTTTGGCGCCCTAGCGATGGAATTCTTAAAGCACTTCCAGCTACCCATCCTTTATGAAACTGGGACGAAACTCCTCATTTCATTACGTTAGGATACCGCCACCCACATCTCTGATCATATACATGAATGGAGACGTAGGCGGAGGTTAGTCAAATCTCCCTCTCAGACTATCTCTTAGCGGATTGGTTCTGCAAGTCTCTACTCCCTCAAATTGTTAAGGATGTTGACTTAGGTGGCACAGTCACAAAATACCAATCCATTCATCATGCCCAACACTTAGATATGATATATTTGTAGTTTGGCACTCTATACGACATAGTCCCCATTTCCCCTTGCAACTCCTATGCTCACGCTACTCAGCAACCTAGAGTGCACACCGATGGGATTATTGGCACAACCTCCGAGGCTGTTGTAAAACAACTTAGTGGTCACATTGCTCAGATGTAAGTGGATCCCTCTACCAAATTGACTACTCTTCCTACCACCGTAATAAAATATATGTAGTCTACACAAAACCCGGTGGAAAGAACATGAAGAATAAGAAAAATACCGCTCCTTCTAAAGAGCAGTCAACAAAGTAGTACAAACCAAAGCAGAAGGCTATTGCACCTTCTGACAATGGAAAGGAAAAACCCACCCGATTCCCTTGCAAAATTTGTGTGCAAGACCACATGACATATCTATGTTTGTGTCTTTAGGAATGCACAGATTTCATCTCTAAAAAGGACACCGGGGGGATCCCTGCGGTCCTAAATAATCCTTTCCCTACTCAATAGTAGCAACACCTTATTGCAAACCAACCCCAACCTCCGCAAGGGGGCAATGGTGGTTCATAGCTGGTGAAGGACCCTCTACCGTTTACACCTTTGAAATAATAGATCTACAAACTAGAGCCAAATCTTATGGAGCTCTTGTCGCTCATGCAGAGGAACCCTCCTCAAGTTAAAACCCACCACCACCTAACGATCTTCATATCAAAAGGCTGGTTGTTGACCTTATGATTCACCCCCCTAAAGGGGCACTTTGACACACGGAGCAGAGACTGAGGTCTCACCCAAAGTAGTATGGGGGGGGTGCTAGAACTAGGCTTCTACACCCTGGAGATGTCTGATGAGTTCGAGTGGTTCGCAGTTTGTCCTTGCATGTAGGTTTCTTCACGCACCTTCCTATTGCTACATTTTGCACTATTACCCAAGACCTTGCTTATATTCCAATGTTAGTTAATTATCTTTGTCTACTTGAGTGCAATTGAGTTATACTTAACATCCTAAAACATTCATATAGGTGCGTGCAGTAAATAAATAGTATATTTGCAAGTTATAACAATCATGCATTAACCTAAGAATAGATACACAAAATTATAACCAAACTTCTCTTTATTGATTCTTTCCACGATTATAGACTCAAATCGCCATGCGCACTCAACTGTAGGGGTCTGCACACTTAGCTACGGACTACTAGGCCTCTGCGCACTCAACTGCAGAGCCTTCTCCTACCCTACAACCCAAAGGCACACTTCACACTGCGACTCAATCACTCAGACTTCTCATGCCCATCCTTTATTTCCTATTGTCTCTTCTACACTTAGAGCCTCACTTTATTTATACAATCCCATGGTCCGCGGACCATGGGTAAGTCTATCTAGCTGACATTACATTACAAAACTAGGGCGGACAACCCTGTGACTCTATCATTCTTTCATGCCCCACATGCACAATTCGCGAAGCTTTACAATAAGATTCAGTCAAAACTTGGGCTTTGAGCCCCAAAACATGCCTTGGGGGGATTCCATGCCCAACAGGCTCCCAACACAAACATCATGACTCATCCTTGACTCACTTTGTCGGTGCGGTGATCTTTTTGCGAAGTCCCTTCAACTGTTCTTGAATTGCATGGAGGTCAATAGCGCACTAAGCTACTGCTTGCTGGATCTGCTGCATACGCTATTCCAAGACTTCTGTGTCTGAACTACTTCTTTGCATCTATGCTGGCATCCCCTACATTTGTTTATAGTCTCGTGCCTTTGTCCAGATCCTTGGAGTCCAAAGGTCGTGCTTCTACCAATTAGTCAAATAGCTGGGCCACATGTGTAAAGTTCCATCTTTTCCTCTGTCATGGTTCTTGGAGAATCCCCACCTTTTACTGTTATGGTTGGCATTGCACACTTCACCATTTGAAACATGCTACCTTGGTCTCTATGCTTAGCAATATGCATTCCAATCCAAGGCATCCAACTAATCAATTCACGGCGATAGTTCTCAAACTTGTCAGCATGATCATATGTACCCTACCTTACCATCCTAGTTTTTTTGGCGAGAAAATCTTCCTTTATCTCGTCCTCCAGCTTCTTTACTTCCGTGTCCACCAAAGCACTTTCCTTTCTTAATCGTACCCTTTCTTCTTCAAGTTCTTGGAGTCTATTATTTCCCTATTGGATTTCTGTTTCCAGGGTTCCGCGAACTGTCGTCCCTACCAGTGCTGGATTAGGATTTTCAAGTACTAGAGGGATTACAATTTTCATCTCATATTCTAGCCTTGGTGGTGCCTACGTGGTCAGGTTCTTGCACGTGGTCCTATACTCCCATAAAACCACTAGTACATGCGAGTTTTAGTTAGTCTATTTTGCATTGTGGACCTTATTCAGTACTTCACATAGTTTGTCAAAGGATTCCACTCGGATAACCTTTTGCGCGCTTGGTCTTATCATACCTCCTGGTCCCAAATGGAGGGGTTGTTTGCTCCATTGTCTTGGCCGCTCCTGCTTGCTGATTGTGTTTCCTACCATGCGGATGGTGTGCCTTCATGCAAGTTGCGTACCATATGCCTGTATCCATCTGGAAATGTGGGCGCGTGGGCTGTTTTGTCTGGCATACCTAGCTTTTATCCGCATCTGAAGCTTTCGAAATTGTAGGTGCATCATCCTTCTGAATTCATCACAGTCCTCAAAATTTTATTGGTGCGTACACCACCACCTTACAGGTGTAGTGCATAGTACCCATTTCAGAGTGTCGAAACACTATTGTTTCGGCACTTCTTTTTCAAATTTGTTCAGGAACTCCTCTACCTCTTGTAACCCACCATACATAGGAAGATCTCTTGTCTTTGTTTCTACGTAGTGCAGTGACCTTATCATCATGTTACAGTTGAGCATGGTTACCTCGTGTAACTGGTTCTACCATCATTCTATCTCTTCATCAGAATCTAATGTGTAGGAACTTTCACCCTCCCACAAGATTTGGCCATCTTCAGTGGGAGTTACCCAGTCTTGCTCCTGCATAGTTATTTTGTAGATGCTGTCCAGACTATCGTCATTGTCATTATTTCTCACTGGTTCTATGTAGCATGATCCTTCTATAGGGTCTAAAGGTACCACTACACGCAGTGACCTTTTCTCAAAAATCATCTTGTGCTTCTTTAGATTTATCACTCCATTCATGTTAGAGGCCCAATCTATTCCTAGTAACGCATGGTAGGGATTGTTGTCATCAACAATCTCTATCACTTTGAAATTTTCTAGCGTGCTCACTCCTTCAATGTCTACTATGATTCCCTACAATCTCCCCATAGGTAGGATCATTTTCTAGTTCGCCATTCGTAGTTGGATAGGATACAATTGCAGCACATGCTTGCCAATGTGCTCCCATGTCTGCTTTGGGAGGACATCTACGTTTGATCCCAGATCCCGAATTACTTGATCCATCTCATATTACCCGATCTGCATGGTCAATCTCATCTCCCTTCCTGTTAGCGTTGTGTGCTTCCCGACCTTCCAGACTACACATAGTTCTCCTGGCATGGTCCTAGCACATCTGGTAATGAGTTCTTGCAGCCCTTTCACAGCCTTGTTGTCACGCAACAGCTTCATGCATGTCTCTAAGAATGTAGTGAGCATTGATGGGTCCATTTCAATTCCAGTCTGTCTTTACTTCCTGAAGTGGAGGCATCTGTGAAGCTCCTCTTAGCTTCCATGAATGTCTCTTTAGCACGCTCCAGATCAAATTCAAGTTCCTTCATCAGAGCCTTATGAACCCAGGTACTTTCTTTGGGCTACTTTCCCTTGTCATCCCGGAGAATGATATTTACATTATGTTATTACGGCTTAGACCTCATCATTTGCAGGTTCTGAGTTGGGGGAGGTTGGAGTGCTCCTTTATCACACAAGCTTGCTATCAGTGTTGTATAGTCCTCTATCTCATGATCGAACAATGTACAATACAAGCATGATGGTCACATTGGATCCATATAGTCACGGGAATAATGTCCTGGCCCTCTGCAATTGTAACATATCAGTTGGCCGCGACCTCTTCTTGGTCCCATTCCTCCATGGCCTTGCCCGTGCCCCTGAAATCTGGTGCATGCCATTCTAGTGTTTTGATCAAGGGCTCATGTTTCGGCCTAAACTCTGTAGGTAGGAGTCCGATCCATCATTAGTTCATAACTTCTACAGGTGTGCTCGTCATGTCCCATCGATCTACATAAGTTACAAAACAATTGTTGGGAATTCTGCGTATACTTTTGTAATAGATGGTAGTTATCTGTGGCATGCTTCCCTCCTATCTGACAAATTATGCACCACAATGCAGGCACCATGCTTAGTCTTACTTGTGCCTCCAATCTCAAAGGAATTGGTCCTCCTCTCGCAAGGTAATTTGCGAACACTGAGAAGTGGTCCTTTTCATGCCCCTAGCCCTTGCATTTTATGCAGCATACCTTGTCACGCACTTTTGGCTGTGCTGTCTTGTCTTGTTTCAAACTCTACATCTCAAGGCACAAGCTTTTCGATTGTGCATGAACCTGCTGGACTCCCAGGTTTGGATCTTGTATCAGAGTCTCGTGTAATCTCATCTCGACCTCCAAAGCTTCAGCTTAAGTAGTTAGCCTTTGTTGCGACAACGCGTTTCGTAAATGTGGTCTTGATGATGCTACAAACCATTCATGATGTTGCCCATCTGTTAGTGTCATGTTTGCTTCACGAATTGTGCACTTCAATATTTAATACAGCTCCCACAGGGTGTTGCCTGGTAGCATTGTGATTTCCTTGAATCCAATGATCGATTGTGCCTCCGATTTTGGTCTGCTAAATTCCTTGTTTAGCACAGCTTGGATACTTGCTATCCCCGAATTTGGATTGTCATTGGAATGCTTAATGTACTAGGTGAACATGCGATCCTGCAGAGCTATGACCAATGTTGCCTTCTTTATATTTTCGTCTGTGACACCCTGTGCTTCCCATACCAATTTTACCAAGAACCAAAATTGGTTTAGATCTTCATTCCCTACTCCCTTGAACACTGGTAGCTTTATCGCGTTGGCCATACTTCTTCACGGTGGTTGCAGAGGTGGTATGATTGAAGTCAGGGGTGAAGATGGTGAAATTGGTGTTGGTGTGAGTGGGGGTGGTATGTGCAGAATTCTCTGCTTTATTAGATTGATCACACTTCTTGGTGAAACCTTCATGAGTTCTTCTTCCACTCCGTGTGGAGGTGAAATCAAGGGGCTAGTTTCTAGTTTTGTGCTACCTTCATTTCTATAGATCCTCCCACTCTAAATAGCCCCAAACATTAATCTACTCGCATAACCCGCTTTTACACAATAACATTTTAATCCAGATGTTCAAATATTTAACGTACTTACCTCACGGTCCCTTGAGGAAGTGTCATTCTACCTCGCTATAGCTGACTGAAGTATCTACTATGAATTCGGTGATGAATCCTCTGATGATTCGATCTAGCCAGTGATTGATAGCGCACGTGATCCTATCTTCTGATGCTTCTAGTCTATGCACCAACTCTGGAGTCCACACAATAGGTTTGTTGATTTTACACCTTCCTTGGCTATCTGCTAGCTTCGTGATCCACTCGTACAACTCAGTGGGGAAGGATGCAAAGAAAATTTCATGGATCTTTGTATATGAGTAGAAATTTGACCACTCTTCCTTTGATAATTGCAAATTCCTGTTTTCCTACATCGTGAGCTTGTGAATATTTCTATCCAACCACTCCTCAATTCCTTTCTTTGTCAGAGTTCAATGGTATGACATTAACATATTTATGCAGATCCTGGTCCCAGCAACGGAACCATTTGTTGGTTTGTTGGGGCCTGACCCAGGTTCAGAGTTAGTTAGCCAAACAAATCTCGGTACTACTGGTTGTTTTGGCAATAGTCCGAGGAGTGCAGACTGAGGTCTCACCTGAAGTAGTATGGGAGGGTGCTAGAACCAGGTTTCCTTACCTTGGAGATGTCTGATGAGTTTGATTGGTCCACAGTTTCTCCTTGCACATAGGTTACTTTGTGCACCTTCTCATTCCTCGCGACCTGATCTACTGCCTTCGCGCAACCCTATCTAGGGGTTGTGCCACTTTTGCACTATTACCAAGACCTTGCTTATATTCCAATGTTAGTTAATTATCTTTTTCTACTTGAGTGATTTGAGTTATACTTAACAGCATAAAACATTCATACAAGTGCGCACAACAAATAAGCAATATATTTGTATGTTATAACAATCATGCATTAACCCAAGAACAGATACATAGAATTATAACCAAACTTCTCTTTATTGATTCTTTCCACGGTTATAGACTTGACTTGCTCTGCGGATTGAACTGTAGGGGTCTGCGCACTCAGTTGTAGACTACTAGGCCTCTGCGCACTCAGCTACAGAGCCTTCTCCTACCCTATGACCCAAAGACACACTTCACACTATGACTCAATCAGTCAAACTTCTCATGCCCATCCTTTATTTCGTATTGTCTCTCGTACACTTAGAGCCTCGCTCTATTTATACAATCCCATGGTCTGCGGACCATGGGTAGGTCTATCCATCCGACATTACATTACAAAACTAGGGAAGACAACCCTGTGACTCTATCATACTTTCGTACCCCGTGCCTGCAATTCGCGGAGCTTTACAAAAAGATTCAATCAAAACTTGGGCTTTGAGCCCCAAAACATGCCTTGGGGGAATTCCATGCCCAACACATGTGCCACCCAAAACTACAACATTGTAGAAGACTTGGCACAAGCACCATCAGATATGTCGTTACTTGAAGTATTACAAACATGTCTAGCACAAAGGAAAGCTCTGTTTTCAGCCATTGGTGGTATCGACCCACAGGATTCCATGCTTGCAATTTTCGACATGGAAAAGTGTAAGGCTCCCCTTTCTCACTAGCTTGCATTTCAGGTGCAAATCTTCTCGAAAGGTAAAGGTATACATAGAATTGTCATTGACGAAGGTGCTTCTACCTACGTAATGTCGGCTTCATGTTAGCTCACTTTGCGTTCTCCAACCCTATCCCCACCATAGAATTTTCTTAAGCTTTTGATGACCACACTTTCATCCCAAAGGTTACCTTGCTAGCTACCCCATCACTTTGAGTGGGAAAACGGTAATGGTGGATATTGAAGTCATGGATCATAAACTCGACTATAATCTACTTTTGGGCCACAATTAGACTTATGCCATGAATGCCATTATGTATTTGGTCTTCTGCATCATCCTATTTCGCTTGGATGGAAAGATAGTCAGAGTGGACCGGCTATCCTTTTGCACCCTAGATTACTCCTTGTTACCTATTGGTTCTGTACCCTTAGTGGGTGGTGTACCTAACTCTTACATCAGTATTGGTACTAGTCTATTGAAGGGGTCTTCCCAAATGGGTTGTTTCCCTGTTTAACTGCCCGTGGTTCCACAGATGGTCTCTATGGTTTCATCCATTCCTCACGAACTGACCGATCCTTGGATCCTCCCAGCCCCTTCAGACATTGACACTTACGGAGAACAAATACCACTGTCACGAGCTGAATTGGCCTGTTAGGCCATTCAATATGCACTTGAGTCTTCGATCACTTTGGTTATGGCCAATGGTACCACTTCCCCTCCCATAATTGATCCTTCTTTCGATCCCCTCAATCAAGTCCTACCTACAGACTAAGCTATTAGAGAGATCACGAGTTTAGAAGAGAAAACTTGGGAGGACTCACACCATCGTGTTTCGATATTTGATTCGGACATGATTCCTCATCAAACCCCGTCACCTGATGCACCTGAAATCATTTCCTCACAATATATGACTATCCAAAATTTGGACTTGAAAGGAAACATGGGAAGTATTTCAAAGACATTGCTCATCGATGTTTCTGTCATGACAGACATCGTAGAAAACATCCAGGTTGGAGCAGATTGCAATCCTAAGGAAATTGTAAGCTTCACCTACCCTTTTAAGGATTTCCGCAATGTTTTCCCTTGGTCTTATGAGGAAATGCATGGCATATACCCTTCTATTGTCAAGCATTAGGTCAAGAAGTATCATGCATTCTTTTTATGGTATTTTTCTTGCTTGTTAATCCAAAAAACCAACAATTATCCTTCTTCAGGCTCTCTAAACTACCATGAAGAAGATCCAACATTCTTTTTATGGTATTTTTCTTGCTTGTTAATCTGAAAAACCTCGAGTCTCCTTCTCTGGGTTTGTTAAACTACTACAAAGAAGATATGAGCATGTCCTTTTTTGGGAATTTTTCTTGATCTTTAATTGAAAAATCCCCTAGTTTTCCCTTCTTCGGGCTCATTAAATCTATGAAGAAGGAATGAGAATTTATTTTACCTACTTTTCCTTGCCCACTAAACTGAAAAAGATACTTTTATTTTTCTTCATTTGACTCATTAAAATTTGATGAAGGTAGTAAGTTTGTCATAACATGACTCATTAAAAATTCACGTCAAATATTGAGTTTAGTCTGTCTCCTTGTACTCGTAACAAAATGAGGTCAATATCTATTGAGTGTAGGTTTCTCTTTATCTAGACTCAATAGATTAACTCACGGAAAAGTAATCGATTCGGGTATACTATTAAACTTTTTTCACACCTAGTTAAAAACTATGACAAAGGGACCACCCTGGAGTCATTCTTTACAATCTTTTCAGACTTTCTAAATATGAAAAGACCACCGAGTTGTCTTGTTTGGACTCATTAAATTACACAGACAAGGTGTAGAGTCACTCTTTTCAAGATCCTTTTTAGACTCTTAAAACATGAAAAGATCGATGAGTTTTCCTGTCTGGACTCATTAAACTAATCAGATAGGGCATAGATTTGCTCTTTTTTTGGTCCTTTTCAAACTCTTAAAATATGAAAATATCGATGAGTTTACCCATCCGAACTCACTAAACTAATCATATGAGGAAAGTGGAAAATACAACTGTGTTCAATATTGAAAAGTGTGGTTTGGCAGCAGTCGTTCCCTTGAACATGGCACTCTCTCAGATAAACCTTCCTTGTGACAACCTCTCAATATGAATCTTACCATCCTATGAGTTTAGCCTAAATACCTCGATGTACTTGCATCTCTGTATCCTAATTCTCTTTGGTGTTCATGAGTCTAGTGCTACATGGTTAAAACCGTTGTCATGCCTTCTATTGTTAAAGGGAAAACCTTTTTTCTTCTGTGTTCTCCATCAACCCATCAAGCATATTCTTACATCATGCCCTCTATTGTTTTTATCCAATGCTCAACTATTCCTCAAAAAACAAATCATTCTTGTCCCATTTTGTGCTGATTGATGTAGGACACATTATTGCCTACCTTTCAACAGATCTCTTCCTATCAACTTCAACATTTTGTCTAGGAAGACGACCCAGAAACACTTCAGTGCCTTGGTATTTGCAGAGATCAGTGGCAAGTCACCTTGTGTTCAATCAAGGATTCTCATTATTGACTCCTAGTTAAACAATTCTACGAGTGTTTGACGACAAAAACATTTTTCACACTCGCTAGATTGTACTGTGCATCTTGGAGACCATAACCATTATCGGTGGCCTTCCTTGTGTCTATTAACGGTCTCCATTATTGACTAGTTATCAGATGATTTCGTGCATGTTCAACATCAATGCATATATTCACATGTATCGATCTATGCTGTTCGGTGAAGTGGAAATCAAGACCTTGGGTAGAGGCTTGCATCACTCAGCCTTGTTTCCTCTCCCAAGTTGTGTATATTGTATTTTGGAGATAGCTCATCAGAATGATCCTATTATGACATCAAATCCACATTGCTCTTATCGGCGGCTAGACTTATCATATCTCTTCATTGAGAAAATCACTCTAACATAGCTACTGAGCATGGGAATGCTCGACTCATGACATGATTTCAGTTGTTTTATATATGTGTTGTATCAGGTTTCCCATATCGCCCGGAGCTCTGATCTTCTCTCTCTTTTTGTCAAAGAAGGAACATAACAGTTAAGTAAAGTATTTCGGCCATTGTTGCAACCTTTGATCTCACACTTTAGAGGGCATTTGTTATACAGTAAAATGACCTTCTCATTAGGTCAGAGGGGAAAGACATGATGACTGAAGCAATGACTAAGTTCACAAGCCTTATTTCCAAGCTAATGCTGCCTATACACTGACAACCTGCTTGATAAAGCTTCTCTACAAGCCTAAGGGAGCATTGCGACCTAAGTAACTCTACTTGTTACCTCGGGGACAATGTTAGTGAACCCTAATGAGGATCTAAGGGTCAAAGGAGCAGATTGACTAAGAAATATCCCTATATTCTCTACTAAATCAACTCAGAAAAGCAAGGAAACATCAAAGTTCAACCTATTCGGGGGATTTCTAATCCTAATGGAGTATGAAAATGGGAAAGAGCTCAAAATAATGATAACATCATTGCTTTTGCCTAGGGAAACTCATGGAGAAACTTGGCAACCCTAATCTCACATGCTACATAAGAAGAGCTAGGGCTATTGTGAAAGGGGTCAGACCATTTGAAAGGATAGATTACTTGATTGTCGAGCGAAGTCTCAGACTTAAGCATAAGAAGTTGGTAAGAAGGGAGAGAGAGAGAGGAGCTGGAGGGGTAAGGGAAGGATGATGCAACCGATGGTTGTAATCACTCTTTCAACATTAATATAGAACTGCAATTGTACTTTCCACTCTGTGATGTTGGTACTATAATTAATTTATATGTTTATTCAATGTCTTTTAGCATGAGTAGCTTAGTTATGTGCAACAAGATGTCTTTTGTATATTCATGCAATGATTATTAAGGTTTTATGTTGTGATTATGCTTGTCTTTTCTATGTGCAGGACTTGATCTGGAGCTGGCTCAGGGGACTTCCAACTAGCTACATTGCACTCTCCAACAACTCTACACGAAGGCTCAAGGTAACTAATCATTCTTGCCTTGATAGTTAGTTAAGGAATATGGACATGCATGTATCTTTGTGACAACTGCAGATAATCTTACAGTCTTCCAAGGGTCCCGGGAAGACCCTTGAGGGTTCCTTCATTCTCCATACACCGTGCATTAATCCCTATAGCAACCACCTTTCCCAAAAAGGTTAAAGGATCGTAAACCATCAATATCTATTCCCAAATTTGATATTGTAGATGAATTGGAGAATGCTTATGTAAAAATTTCTTTGTTGCAAGCTATTAAGGAAATTCCAGTTTATAGAAAAGCAATAAAGGAACTATGCATTAAGAAAAGTGGCAGAAAGAAAAGAGATCCACCCACAATTCAAGTCATTGGCAAATTAGCTAGTCTTATGTCTACAAAACAACCATTGAAAAATATATTGATCCTGGGATACCTATGGTTACCATTTCAATCAATATTTTTTCAGTTCCTAAAACTTTACTTGATCTAGGAGTCAATATAAATTTCATGACAACAAAAACTATTAAGTATTCAAAATTGCCAAACATCTGACCTACTACTACAATTTTAGAACTAGTAGATAGATTTAAAGTTGTACCAGAAGGAATACTTGAGGACATCATTATTTCTTTAGATTAATGGGAATACCTTGTAGAATTTTTGATCTTGCAACCAAAAACAAATCTAGGAGGCCGTCCTTTAATTCTTGGTAGACCATGGTTAGCCACAATAGGTGCCTTCATTGGATGTAGATCAGGAAGCATGATCATAGCACATGGAGATGAAAGGAAACATATTACAATCTATCCTTCTGCTCAATTTCCTTCTTTACTATCATGGCTTGATGATGAACAAGAAAATACTCAGCCTATTTTAAGTATTAATCAAACCTTTAATTTTAGAGAAAAGGTAGACAATGAGGATTTAATAGATCTTTTTATCTAAAAACCTGATATTTCTAAGCAGCTAAGAATAACACAATATGAAGCTACAAATCATCTTTTAAATCAATGTTTTTAGGAAAATTGTACTATTCAATCATTGCAGAATTCATCTGAAAGCATTTTTCCTATCAACTCAATTACCAATTCTCAAAGAAAAATTGTTGAAATCAATCCAGGAAGGAATCTAAATATTGGTAATAATCTACAATCATCACAAGAACAACAGCTAATTGCATTATTACAGAAATATTCAAAATATTTTGTCTGGGATTATACAAACATGCAAGGAATTCATCCAAATATATGTATTCACCATATCTATATTGATGATCGTATCAAACCAGTGAGACAACCACAAAGAAGAATGAATCCTATGATGAAAGAAATAGTGAAAGAGGAACTGCCAAAACTATTACAAGTAGGATTCATCTATCATATTTCAGAAGTCAATGGGTTTCACCCTTAGTTGTGGTGCCAAATAAAAATGGAAAATGGATAATATGTGTAGACTATAGGGAACTGAACAAAGCAAGATTAAAAGATCACTTCCCATTACCATTCATTGACCAAATACTATATTCATTAGCTGGAAAAATATTCTTTTCTTATCTTGATAGATTTAGTGGATACAATCAGATTAAGATAGCATTAGAGGACCAGGATAAAACCACATTTACTTGTCCATGGGGAACATATACATATAATGTTTTTCCCTTTGGGTTATGTAATGCACCTGCTACTTTTCAAAGGGCAGTCCTTGTAATCTTTGCTGATATAATCCATGAATGTGTAGAGGTTTACATAGATTATTTTACTGTATATGGAGGTACATTTGATGATTGTTTGAATAATCTTGAAAAAATTTTAAAGATATGCATAGAGACAAACCTATCCCTCAAAAATGAGAAATGTTTTATGATGCTAACTAAAGGGATAGTGTTGGGACACTACATTTCTTCTTCTAGAATTAAGGTAGACCCAACAAAGATATAAGTTATTGTAAACTTAATGCCACCAAAAACAGAGAAAGAAGTAAGAAGTTTCTTGGGATATGCAGAGTGCTAAAAAAGATTCATTGAAAACTTTAGTAATACAACTTTACCCTTGTTTAAACTACTTGAAAAAGACATTGAGTTTCAATGGACTACAAATTATCAAAATGCATTCAAAAAATTGAAAGAAAAATTGTTTATAGCACCCGTTCTCAGAGGACCAAATTGGTCATTACCATTCCATATATCTACTGATGCATCAAATACAGTAATAGAAGCATCTGTAAGACAAAAAGAAAATCAGTGTAATTATGCCATCTATTTCATAAGCAAAAATTTAACTCCAACAAAATTAAACAACATAGTAACTGAAAAAGAAATGCTAGTTGTTGTCCATGCAGTCAATAAATTTAGGCATTATATAACATATTATCAAGTATTTTTCCATACAGATCATTCAACCATTAAATATATAATGAAAAAAACAATTTCTAATGGCATAATTACTAGATGGTTGTTATTAATGAAAGAATTTAATATCGTTGTTTTATATTGACCAAGGAGAGATAACCAAGTAGCAGACTTTCTATCAAGACTTCATTCTTCTGATGATCTTATACCTGTGTCAGATAACTTCCCTGATGAGAATCTGTTTTCTATAACAAGTAAAACTCCATGGTTTGCGGATATACCTAATTATATATCATCTGGAATATTACCATCACATTTCACTAGTAAGAAGAAAAAGAAAATAATTAGAGAAAGTGCAAGATACACTTGGATTAATGGAGATATTTTCTATACATGACTTGATCTTATAATTAGGAAATGTATAAGATAAGATGAAATCATTGATATTTTAAAATCATGTCATGACGAACCATGTGGTGGTCATTTTACAGGGAAGAAGACAACATATAAGGTCTTAAATCAAGGATACTATTAGCCATCACTCTTAAGAGATTCAAAAACTTATTCTAAAAGATGTGATAACTGCCAAAGAATAGGTATACCTATAATTTTAGATGAAATTCGATTGAAGCCACAAGTACTCATATAGGCATTTGAACAATGGGCTCTTGACTTTTTGGGTCCTATCAACCCACCATAAAATGGTAAGAAGTACATCCTAGTATGTACTAGCTATGTAACAAAATGGGTAGAGGCAAAATAATGAGAAAGGAAACAGAAAATGTAGTAGTTACTTTTCCTTATCAAGAAATATTTGTAAGATATGGAGTTCCAAGGCGGATTATCACAGATCGAGGTATAGAGTTGACCTCCAAGCTTGTTTGGGACCTGACAAAGAAATATAAGATTAAGCATAGAAAATCAACTGCATACCACCCATAGGTAAATGGACAAGTTGAATCAACAAACAAAATACTTGAGAACGTTATGAAAGAGACAATGAACATGCATATAAAAGATTGGTTAGAGAAGCTGAATGAAGCACTGTGGGCTTATAGGATAACATGGAAAAATACTACTGGATTTAGCCCCTATCAACTTGTTTATGGAAAATAAGTCCTTTTGGCAATTGAATTTGAGATCCCTACATATAAACTTGCAATAGAATTGGGAATGGACCTAATAGAAGCACAACAACAAAGGATCTTGCAACTCAATGAACTAGATGAGATCAGAAAACAAGCTATGGAACATACATCTCTAGTTCAAAAACAGAGAAAAAATGGCATGAAAAATTCATTAAAAACAAAATCTTTCATAAAGGAGACTGGGCACTACTTTTCGACTCCAAGTTCAAAGATTTCAAAGAAGAATTTACTACTCATTGGATTGGGCTATATGAAATAGAAGAAATCTTTGATAATGGAGCAGTAAGGATAAAGAAAATAGATGAAGCAACACGTTATTTTCTAGTTAATGGCCATAGACTAGAAGTTTATCATAAGCCTATAAATAGAGAAGACTTTTTGAAAACAATTTCAGAAGACAATGATATATAAGTATTGGAAAAGCATAGAAATATGCCTTCCCTACTTCCAGAAAAATAAAAATAAAAAGTTAAAAATAATAAAAGAGTTTGGTTGTGAAAATCTAGGATATTGACACAATACAAACTTGAATTAATATTAGAAAACCAACATGTTTGGCCAATATGAATTCTTTTTCATGTTTTATTTCCATTTTTGTTTTTACAGGATCATTCTCCAAAACTTAAAAGACTTGAGGACAAGTTTGAAGATAAGCAAGGGGGGAAGATTCACAATAAATCAACAAACCAAGCAATGGTTTGATATCAAGCAGTTGTTTATTAGAAGGGACCTAAAATAAACATCATCAACAAGTATCAAAAGGGACTTGAAATAAACATCATCATTAACATATATATAAGGGCCCTGAATCAAATTAATGTCAAAGGGACTTACAAAAATGTTGCAGAAGGGACCTGAAACATTATTCAAAAGATCACTGTAGAAGGGACCTGAACAACATAAAAATTCATTAGAAGGGACCTGAATCAGTATCAGATGCAAAAAAATGAAACAACATCAAAAGGATTAAATAAGAAGATACAAGTGTCTACATTCCATCAAAATTTATCTTTGAAGAGCTATAATCATTCAAAAGAGTCAAGTATGGATGAGCTAGAAAAGGTCATTGTTATGAAACTAGCTCAAGAAAAAGATAGAAAAGATAGATCAATGCCTTAAAATTGAACCTCTTCGAGGGGACAACCTCCTTTACATTACATAAATGAACAATTCTTGGATGATACAAATGACAAAACCTCCT
>APFE031379818.1:10662-28235 GCA_000404065.3 Pinus taeda | reverse complement strand
ACAGAGAAAGAACTTTGACTTGGTTGAATTATACCAGCCTCTAGCATTTCTGCAACCATACGTTCAATTTCACTCTTTTGGGCATAGGGATATTTGTACGGCCTGACGTTTGGAGGAACACTTCCTGGAATCATATGAATAGCATGATCATGATTCGCATAGGTGGGAGACCTTTGGGAGTCTCAAATACCTTGGAATGATTATCCGGGACTTTTTTGAGATCTGGAGATATAAATGATTCCGATGTGGAAACATCTAGCGAACATAATTGTGTAATTACACCTCTTTGTTCCCTTTTTAGAAGCTTTGTCATACCATTAGAGCTGATTATCTTTCCTGGTATCTGTGCAATACCCCTTAATTCAACTTCCTTTCCTTCCATAGAAAATTTGATGAAAAGTTCTTGAAAATTAAAAGCTATTGTACCCAAGGATTGTAGCCATTGGACTCCTAGTACAGCATCAGCACCTCCCATTGGAATGGAAAGCATTGGGCTAGTCAATATATATTCTCCCATGGATAGCTTGATGATATTATGGCACTTTCCAGAGAAATTTATTGTTCCTCTCTTTGCAACCATCACTTGACACTCTGGTGCTGGATATAAGAAGCAATTCAATTCTTTTGCTACCTTACAATGAATAAAATTGTGAGTACTTCCTGAATCAATCAACACTATTACCTTTTTCTTCTTGATTTGTCCTTCTATCTTGATGTTTTGAGGAGTGGTAATTCCCGCCAATGCATTACAAGATATGGTCGGATTCATTTGTTCTTCATCTAGGCTTTGTTCCTGGAGTATATCCTCTTCTTTGACCTTTCTTGCTCCTTTTCTTCTTCCTCTTCACAATCTATGTAGAATAATTTCTTCTCAGCACACTTATGACCTTTAGTGTATTTGCTATCACAACTGTAACAAAGCCCTTTTGCTCTTTTTTCTTCAATTGTTGTGGTGTCACTTATAGGGTTGTAGGAAGACTAGGCAACAACCACTCCTCTTTATAGTTGATGCAGTGGTATGCTTCCTGGATTGCCATTAATTTGTTTCCTTTTTCTTGCTAACTGAATGCCCTTCTCTAATGACATTCAGGTTCCCAAAGGGAACATCATTTTTGAATTATCCTTTAAGACTATGAACAATCAAATCCATGCTCCCTGGAATATTTAACTATTTCAATTTTGGAATCCTCAATGTGCTTCCATTAATTGAACCCTTGTTTGAATATCAATTGGCTAAAAAAGTGTGCTTTTTTATTCCTCATAAGTGCATACAATTTCTTTCTGTAAAAAATTGCCCAAGTGATAAATTGTTTATGAGAGCAAAGCCATTGATACCATACAAACTGATTTGGTTCAAATATAAAGTTGCCAAATGTACCTTTTGTTTGTTTTGCACATTATTGAGATCGAAAAATTGCTCCATCTGTAATATCCATGTTGCGGGATCCTTGCCATCAAACTTCCTCATATCGATTTTTGGAATATGGTGGGTCTTCGATCCAACATTAGAGTCTATGAAATCATGATTAACATTTCTTTTGTTCTCATCATGAGTTTCTTTTACTACCCTTTCACCATTAATAAGCATTTCTTGTAGAAACTTTGTTAAATCTGTCTTCAAATCTGTCTTCAAATCTTCCATGCCTGTCTTCAAATCTTCCATGTTTGTCTTCAAATCTATCTTCAAATCATCCATATTAGCTTCCACATTAATCATCTTAGCTTCTATGCCTTTCTTTAAATAGTCCATCTTACCTTCTACGCCTTTCTTTAAACCATCCATCTTAGCTTCTACATCTTTCTTTAAACCATCCATCTTAGGTTCTATTCATTTCTATGCAAGGGACAGTTGTTGCACTTGGTCTTGTAATTTTGATATATCATGTTGCATTTCTTCCTCTTCTTCATGAGTCATGCTAGAGCTTTCAGGTTCCTTACTAGGTGTTTGCATTTTCTTTCCTCAGAGCATTAGTTACCGATAATAATGCTCTACTATGCCCTTTGAATTCCTTCAAAATAAATTTCAAACCAATCTTAAGCAAAAATTTAAAAGAATCTACACACCTTTTTTCACTTTGTAGGAGCTCGATATTGCCTCTGATGTATCTCTGTACATTCAAATCGTCCAGTTCTGAAATTGTGATCTATAGTATCCCTCTATGTCCTCTTTCCAATGCCACCAGTCTGATCCAAATTGGATTCTCCAAGGAAGAGTTATGTGAAATCTCCCACAGTGACCTGATTATAGACTAGTTCAGTAGAGAGAACTTGTACGACGTACCATGAGTCACTGTTTCAACCTTTGGCTCTGCAAAATATCTACAAGAAACTACAGTCCATCCTCCTTCTATTCCTTCTTACAAAATTTCAATCTGATGCTCAGAGAGAAAGTTATGACGATTTTTCCCCAAGTCGCCTGTTTGGAATGTAATTCAGGAGTTTGCAAAAAGACCAACTTCCTCAGATTATATCTCCACAAATATAGCGCGAAAAGCTCTGAAATATAGACCTGAGCTTCAGCACAATGTCTTCTCAAATGGGTTCTTTCTTTAGCTTCTAAAACGTTTCAGAAAAAAAGTTATAATGAAAATTGCACGATGACTAGTTTCGAGCAGCGAAACTGTAGAATCCAAAGCTCTGATACCAAATGTTATGAAACCGGCTCAAGAAAAAGATAGAAAAGATAGATCAACGCCTTAAAATTCAGCCTCTTCAAGGGGGCAACCTCCTTTACATTACATAAATGAACAATTCTTGGATGATACAAATGACAAACCTCCTTTCTATATATGGAGTCTAAGGAGTCACAATATAACCCAGCCGACCTAACAATAATAATATAAAGCCACAAAAATAACAATAGAGGGATTCTATGGGGCATAGCAATAACAATATGGGGATAATAGCGGCACAACAATACTAATAAGGGTTACAATTACAATAGTAATGGGGTAATCACTAGTATTATAGGGACCCAACAGTCATCATCAACAAACATTGAGTTATTATGCAAAATAAGAAGTATTGTAAGTAAAAAATATATATATTCTTAAAACCTTTGATTTTTTAAATTTTTTTATAGAATTGTTAAAACTAATTTAACTTGGATATGCATCCTACTACACTTCATTATAGTCCTACATTAACCCCATATACTCCTTCATTCATATTATATTTATCCTAACTACATCACCACATAAAACATTACATTCATTATCCTACCCTACATTTCATTAACCCCATACACTCCTTCGTTATCCTTCAACATAAACATAAGCATTTTTGATAAAAAAAATTGAGGCTCAAAATTTTTTCCCATAAGGAATTTTTGCTTGCCTACAAAAATAAAAAGGGTTAGTATCATTATAAAAATGACCTAAAACTATGGTCATTTTTAAATCAACTACATACAATTGCAAACATGCAGAATATGATGGTGCTTTCAACGAGATATGAATGAAACTATAGTGGTGCTTACAAAACTATGAGAAATGAATATGATGGTGCTTACAAACTATAGTGGGAAAACAAAGAAATGAATGAAACTATGATTAAAAAAATGAACATAGAAGAACGTGGGTAGTGCAAGCATTATGGTGATAAGATGGGCATACAAATCTGTGAATGGAAGAGTGTACATGAAGCAGAGAATGTAGTAAAAAATGTGACACGTATGCAACCATGGGAATGTAGGATAGAGTATGAGTTGGGAGGGTAAAACGGTTAAAATACGTTCAAACAAACAAAACTCTGTGTCGTACTATCTTTCACCATAAACTGAGTTCTGTGTAAGTCTCTCTTCCACCATAATAGCAAAGAATTGAGCTCAGAAGGTGAAATTAACGTTGTGCATTTACACAGTGGAAGAAGAAACCCTCATAGAAGAAGAAAACATGCAAAGAAAACACAAAAATTGAAGAGAAGTCTGTGTAAGATAGAGAAGCCAAAACAAAGAGGTTTGCGAAGCCCTAATCAGAGAAGGGAGTGCATAAGAAATAGGTAAAGAGATAAAAGAGTCCATGGAGAAATAATGAAAGATACATTGGTTTTAACAAGGAGATTGAAGGCCAAGATTATCTCTGCATCAAGTTGACCGTGCTTCCCAACAAACTGTAGAAATTCCGCAAGAGAAGAGGTAAGAGCCAAATTTCGTATTTCTATAAACAATTAAATGAATTCCAAGTGTAGTTACGCTCAAGATATTGGTTAAGATGTATCATTTTATGAGGGAGAAAGACTTCAGTTGTCGATTTGAAAACTCTGCCACCATTAAACAGACCTTGCCACTTGTGTCATGAATAAATCTTCGAAGATGTTGAAAGGAGTTCTAATTAAAATGACATTGTTTAAACACATGAAAAAGAGTTATTAACTCAGAGACATTCATGAGTCTTCTTCCAGTTCAGGTATCCCAACTCGAATTCCCTCATGCATATTTGTGAAATTGCTATATTTGAAAAATGTAGAGTCCTAATTTTCATATGCACAGTGAGCATTTTTAGGCAAACAGAGAAGGGATTTTCATAATTTTTTTTTGGGAAAACAGAGATTAAAGCACAATTTTAGGAGCAATAAAACATTGAAAGATGTTTTTGATATCTTTTACATAGTGAGGATTTTTTTTTTTTGAAGAGAAGTGGACTCCTTTTTGCAGCAAAACTGAGGAAATTGAAAAGGATTCAAGAAAGAGAATCAATTCATTTTTTTTCAAATAACTTCAAAGATCAGGTAAGCTTATTTTCTATGATAATTATCCATGAATCAAAATTGCATGAATAAGAAGACATAGGTATATATATATACATGTATTTTTGTTTATGATGAGGATGTTAACTATCCATGGATACATTAATTGGTATACAGAGCACATGGCAACCGGAGTTGAGCCAAATGAATTCAAGATAGAGAACTGCGGGGAAAGAAAGCATAGAAAAAGTGTATCAAACAAGATTGATAGGGTTTCTTCATAATTTTAATGGGCATAATAACAATATTACACAAGAATTCATAAATCATTATGAACAGGAACAAAAAAAAGTGGGTGACCTCTCCATACCACTAAACCCATAATTTCTTTCCCAAGCTCTATATCTTCCCTTAACGAGGAGAAGAATTCCACAAAGGATTACATTTCAAAGAGAAAGGTTGGACATTCTTCTTAGAAAAACAAAGAAAAAGATCCGTCGATAGATCAAAAGGAGTTCAAAGGGACTAGTTTGGGGAGCCTTGGTTCGAATTAATTCTAATCATTTAAAGATATTTCAATTGTGACAATAGCCACAACCCAGTTTATATTTACCACATTAGGCTACTTCAATGCAAAAAGGGAAAATCCAATATTAAGCTACCCTATTTATTCTCAAGAAGCTTGATCAAAATGATAGAGGGTGTTAAAAATAAAACTGAAGTAAAAGAAGAACATATTTATCATCAAGGGATCATTAAAATACTTGTATAACATCAGGTGAGAAGAAAGGGATTGATTTGGCAAGAATTTTTGGTTCAGCATCATATTGAGGAGCAAAAAACATAGGACAAATTTGAACAAATGCATGTTACTAGGAGAATCACAAACTCACCTATGTATCCTAGGATCTGATCTAAGAAGAAATAGGATAGTGGCATGATTGAGAAAGAAAGATCCTTCCTATATGTTCCCAGAAGGCCTAGGAAGAAAATGCAAGAAGAGCCATGTGAAAAAGAAAAATACCATGAGGTAGAAATTGTTAAACCTCCAACAACATCAATAGAAGTTAATGAGAGATTGCAAAGAATGAAAAGGGAAGTTCAAGAAGAACCTTTGGAAAAGGATTCCTACTTTGAGCATGCATGGATAGGAGACACCTCATCACATTCATTTTCCAAGGAGACTATAGGAGAAGAAAGAGAGCTACAACAAGAAGAACACCTCAAGAAGATAGAAGAGTTGACAAGGGAGTTGGAAGTCAACAAGATTTTGGAAAGGCATTTGAAGAAAGAGAATAAGATGTACAAACAAAACAATAAAAATCTAATAAAAGAAAATGAAAAATTGAACAAGAAAATTGATAAGCTTGAAACAAAGAACACCCTCATCTCTAAACAAGCTTACAGGTGGCTCAATGAAAAGAACACATGGAAACACAAATATGAGAGACAGAAGGTGATGGATACCATCTACAAGGAAGGAAAATATGAAGGTATTGATTTTGTTCTACAGGAAACACAACAAGAGGCTTCAAGATTAGGGATAGTGGGTACATCAGCACTCAGAAGGTCAAAGAGAAGAAAGCAAGCATGAGGACATGCTTGAAGATCAAGAAGGGGGAGATGCTAGTCCCCAATTTTGGTCAATTTTGCTTATTAAAAATCCACTTAATTTCCATCATATTCCACCTTAAATCATCCATATATGCCTTATTTTGACCTTATTATGCATATTCAAGTAAATAAGTTATGTTTTTCAATTTTTAGATATTTTTGCAAAAAATGGGTTTTAAGAGTATTTTTGGACAGAACTGAAAATTCCTGTAATAGCTCCATTAAAGTGATATATGTAGAACAACTCTGCATGAGATGAATACATATATGAAAAGCTTAGGAACCAAATATGGATGAAAAGCTATTGGCTTGATCAAAATGAGCAAATACAGGCCCAGTCAACGTTGGTCAAACTTGACCTGTCACCCAGAAATCCCTATTAAAAGGGGCAGTTTTAGGACTTTTTTGATTTTTTCAAGATTTGTTATAACTAATGGATAGCTTCGACCAGATGAAGTGGGATAACATTAATGATGGTTGTTTCATAATTTTTGTCTTATATGGTTATTATTTTGCTTATTTAAAGAGATGCATTCATAGTTAGAGTATGTAGAAAAACTTATTATTTTGAGATAATTGAAGACACAACTTTTGTTTCATGATTTCTTTGTGTTTACTGGAGTGAATGAGTTGTTGTAGCTGATTATTTTAGTAGTGTACCAGCAAGGTTGGAGGGCCCCCATACCAAGCTAAGTACACTTTGTTGTATGATGTTCATATTTGTGCATATGCTAGTTTGGTTCTCCATGTTTATTATATTCATTTGCTATAAATATTTGTAAATATCTTTAATGTGAATTCAGTTTATGGCATGTGTTAAGTGAATATTTCTTCCTTTTAGTGATTAGCTTGAATGTGGAAGGACAACTAGGTCTCTTAGAAAAGAGCCTCTTCTCCATGAGCTAGGACTAAGACTGAACAAGATTCACTTCTTTGAAGCTTGCTTACATTAAGTTCTCATGCTTTCATTACATTCTTTTATGCTCACTTAGATATAAGAAATACCATTATAGAGTTGTTGAGCAAGGACAATTGGGACTCTTTGTAAAGAGCCTCTTCCTTTTTTTTCTAAAACAGTCTAATTTTATTAATCAATAATGCATGCTTTTATGGAATAGATTTAGATATTTTTGCTTGAGATGTGAATAGTGATTTATATTTATAATATGTATTTTAATTCTCATAACTTCTTTATATATTAGTCCTTATCCAAAAATCCATAAATTGTGGTTTGCTTCTAATATTACCAACCTAGATTGATAGTAAAATACATGTCTTAATTTACACAATAAATTGAGTTGAAAATAATCATGTTGATTGTGGATTTGTTTTCATTGTTTTGTTTTGGTTGGTTCTCATGTTTCCTTAGCTTGGGTTGAGTTATTAGTCCTGGAAGCCCTGGTTGGACAAACACTCTAGAAGCCCTATAAAAGCTCAGGTTGAGTTGCTATTCCTGGAAGCCTTGGTTGGAGATATGCTCTGGATGCCCTTTGTGGGTTGACTTACTAGTCCTGGAAGCCCTAGTTGGACAAACACTCTAGAAGCCCGGTAAAAGATGTGGGTTGAGTTACTTGTTTAGAAGTCTTGGTTGGAAAAATGCTCCAGAAGTTTTGGAAGGCTTGGATAGAGACAAATCTGATGATGGTTTTGTGATGTCTGACCGTGAGGTGGAATCACTGTTTGATGGGCTGATGTGGATGTCCTGTGGAAGCCATGGATGGCTTTAGATTGATGTGTTTTATTAGATCCCACATTTATTCTTGGAATATTGCACAGGGGTGAATGGCTAAAGATAGATTTAGCTCACCCATTCTATGGTTTGGTGGAACATGGAAGTCCCATCCCGGGTTGGGATGTTTCATCATCAATATGAAGTTATTTTCCATGTATTTCTATGAGTATTATACTAGATTATATGTGGTTTATATGATTGTGATTTCATTGGTATTTCTGCTGCTATTATGCTAGTTATATATGTGTTTTATGATAGTAGCTACATATGGCTGTCATCATGTTTTTACTTGTAAATGAATGAACAATGTATCTATGACCTAATGGATTAAATGATGGTTGATGTGTTGAGGCATCAATGTTTCTTAGCAATTCTCAGCTAAGTATGAGACCCCTATGCTCAGATATGCTATTTACACATGTAGATTACATATTCGTGATATGTTTGATGAAATTCCTGTCATGGCTAGTAGGGGTCTAGTCAAGGTCTCATTCAAGTGACTTCATTTATATTGTCATTCCCTTGTTATTTTACTATTATGAAAATGTGAATCAATTATGGGTAGTGAACTGGGATCTAGGCCTAAAAAAGTGGCTCAAATCCTAGGGACGCTGGCACAACACTGTGCAAAAGAGTCCTTGGATGCTGGCTTGCAGGCTTGTGAGAGCATCTAGAGTTCCCTAGACACTAACATACCCATAACATGAGAGTGTCTAGAGGTCAAGTGGTCCAAAATCTTAGTGGGACACAGGGGCTGGTTGGAAGAAAGGTTGGATTAGTTCCTAAGGGTACTAATGCTATTTTTGAATGTTTGTATGGTGTGTTTCTGTTGGTTCCACTTCCTTAATGTGAATTAGGAAGTTGAATCATATCATAGTGGCCTCTCATCACATTTTTACCCTGGATGGCCAGTTTCTTGGGTAGATGTGGGAGGGGGTTGTTATAGAGTGGTATCATAGCATGGTTCACCCCTCGGACTAGATGGGATGTGTGTTGGTCATCATGCATGTCAGGTGCATGTGTGTCTCTTACACTTGAATTCGATGTGCTTGTTGCATTTGCATGATTTTGATCACGGTTGTAGTGATGTCATCATGTGGAACTTGATGTTGTTATTGTGGATTGCATTATCATGAATATATGACTGGTTACATGTTTTTATATGTCACTTACATGTATCATTTCATACGCTTGGTTACATCCTTGTATGTTTGGTTACATTCTTTTATGATTGGTTGCATGTATCATTCTTGTAGTCTTGGTTATAACTATTTTTATATTATGCTTCATTTATGTGTTTATGCATGTGTGTGGTTGGTTACACATTGCTTATGAATGTTAATGTTTGCACATGGTCAAGTGTACAGTGATGTAGTGGTTGTTGTCACGCATGAGGTCATGATGTGTGTTATTATTAAGGTCATGCATTGATGACTGGACCCTAGCTAGAGTGATGGTTTCATGGTTATATGCTTATGTGTTGTGTTTCTATATGTCTTCATGATTAAGTTATACATGTATAACACTGATTTGTTAATCTTACAGACAAGGCATCCTCCCTGAGCTATACTAAGGCATGTTGGTTTATTGTGATTTGGTTTAGCTGACATGATATACCTTGTAGGAAGAAATATCAAATAGCTAGCAAGATGGTAGGTTAAAAAGACTCTCCCTGTGAATTAGATGAGTAGTATGGTGTTGGGAATTACTTTGATTTGGCACACACTGAGAATCTTAAAGGAAGAAGTAAGGAGTTGTAAGGCAGATAATGACAGAATCATATAGGCACGAGAGAAAATTATAGAGGTAAATGTAGTGATACTTCAGAGTTTATCATATTTGTAGTGACATGGACCACTTCGGATCAGCCATGAGCAAGAGGACAAAAATAATTGGGCATATGGTAGTAGGTTGCATAGTGGTCACAGGTCAGATAGCGATGAAACGGTCAGAGATGGTAGATTGTTGGACACTTCAAATAGGAGAAGGGCTAGACACATGTACCATTATGGTTCTAGTTCCAACAGGCATGATGATTGATATTGTTGTCATTCGTATAGGAGGAGTGATAGGGGATACTTGCCAGATGATTTTAAGAAAGAAAATCCACCAACATTAAATGGAGAGATGAAGAAATCACAGAATGCAAAGGCATGGTTGCTTGGTATGAATAAGTTCTTCAGGTTGCGTGATTATTCAGAGAACATGAAATCCATAATAGCTACATTTAGTCTCAAAGGTAAAGA
Organism: Pinus taeda; assembly: GCA_000404065.3. NCBI lineage: Eukaryota > Viridiplantae > Streptophyta > Pinopsida > Pinales > Pinaceae > Pinus > Pinus taeda. The sequence goes on along the minus strand of APFE031379818.1, from coordinate 17,957 downwards.
AAACATTTGGGAGGAAGACGTGAAGAATGTCAGAGGTATACATGAGGAGGATTTGACTTGGAGAGAGTTTGAATGACTATTCAAGAAGAAGTATCTATAGAGAGATACTTTGATGACAGGGATCTATGATAGATGATGAGTACACTAGTAAGTTCTTGGAGATATTGAGGTATGTGCCTTAGCTCAAGGAGGAGAAGGCCAAGATTCATAGATTCACTAGTGGGTTACCAATAGCATTCAAAGATAGGATTGAGTTTGATGAACCTAGATCATTGGAGGAGGCCATCCAAAAGCTAAAGCATTGCTATGAACAATCAAAGCATAGATGCAAGACTCATTAGGGGAATTTTGAGGTTTAAAATGGGCCTTCTAAGGAAATTATAAAATAATAGTGGAAATAATAAAATAAGATTAGATTACGTCATCAAAGTTTAGACTAAAAAAAAATAAATAGTTTTTCAACTCGTATTTTCAACTTATCTCCCTATGGGTTTACTCAACTTTCGAGTGGCAACACTTTTTGGATGGATAATTTAATTCCTCATCCAAGGAGTACCCATTTCATACTTTTGATGGATCGTAATACACAAAAATTGAGAAATACATGAAAAACATGATTGAAATCACGTTTTTGCATGTATTTCTCATTTTTCGTGTAGCAGTGTCCATCAAAAGTATGCAACATGGGTAATCCTTGGATGAGGAATCAAATTATGCATCCAACGAGTGTTGCCACTCGAAATTTGAGTAAACCCATAGGGAGATAAGTTGAAAATATGAGTTGAAAAAAGTAGTTTTATTATTTTATTAATTTTTAATCCTTTTACTTTTTTACTCCAAAAATGGTGAATCATCCCCCATGGTTGAAATCATCCTCTTGAATCCTATTGGTTCTTATAAAGGTTATTTTGGTTGTACATTTTTTTAGGAGGCCCATTTTAGACCTCAAAATTTCCGTAATGAAGCCAGACTGGAAAGGCAATTCAAAGAACAAAGGAAAATGGGACAAGAAGTGGGTAAGACAACAAGATTTAGTTAATAAGGAGAATTTTTCATGACCCAAGAGGTTCAATGCATCTCACAAAGGATAACAACATCAATTTGAGGAGGAGAACAAGGATGTAGGCTGGAAGCCTATAAAGTGTTGGACTTGTGGCAAAAATTATCGCATGAGAGATTGTTTGTAGAATCAGGGTGGTAGGCCTCAGATATATAGTGCACAATATGCACATACTATTGGGGATGTTGGTAAGAGAGTTCCTAGTATTTATGCAAAATTGGATAACAAACAGGTAGACCATCATGCATCTATCATTGAGATGGATGGTAAGCTTTGTGATCAAGTTATTTCTATTTTTATTGATCCTAGATCTAGTTATAGCTATGCTAGTCCTAACATGGTGGATAAATATGGTTTGAGTAAGGAATTACATGCATAATATTGGTTAGTGTAGTTGGCTACATGTACAAAGAAGCGAGTTCAACATAATTTAGGCAAGAGCTTGTGCATTTGATTTGAATGGTATGCCTACCGCAACACATTTGAATGTATTACCATTGGGATCATGCAATATGTTGTTGGGAATGGATTGGTTGTATCTTCATAGAACCAAGGTGGATTGTTATGACAACGCTATTGAGTTCTTGGATGACAATGGGGAACCAAAATTCTTGTAAGGAAACCAGAAATCCAGATTAGTTAGGATGGGGACAACTATGCATGCAAAGCACAGTCGCAGAAAAGGGTGAGCGTTATTTGTAGTAGACATTTCTAGTGATAAAGGTAAGGGAGTTGAGGATGTAGATTTTTTGAGTAGATACCTAGTTCTGCAAAAGTTCAAGGATTTATTTCCTAAGGATATTTAAGAATTTCCACCTCACAGGGAGGTAGAATTTTTCTTTTGAGTTGGTGCAAGGGGTAGCTTTGACATCAAAAACACTTTATAGGACGAGCACACTTGAGTTGGTGGAGTTGAAGCTACAGTTGAAGGAAATGTTGGACAAGGGGTACATTAGGCCAAGTGTATCACCATGGGTTGCACCGATATTGTTTATGAAGAAGAAAGATGGTACTCTTATATTATGCATTGACTACAGGTAGTTGAAAAAGGTGGCCATCAAGAATAGGTATCTGTTATCCAGGATTGATGACTTATTCGATCAGTTGAAGGGAGAAATAGTGTTATCAAATATTGATTTGGGATCTAGATATCATTAGGTATACATCAAAGAGGAGGACATTTATAAGACAAATTTCTGGACAAGGTATGGGCATTATGAGTTTTTTGTAGTTCCATTTGGATTAACTAATGCCACAACTTCATTTATGTAGTTGATGGATAGTGTGTTGCATCCATATTTGGATAAATTTGTTATTGTGTTCATTGATGGCATATTGGTATATTCTAAAAATGAAGAAGAGCATGCTGAGAATTTAGTCACAGTGTTGAGGTTGTTGAGAGAGCTTCAGTTGTATGCTAAGCTTAACAAGTGTAGTTTCTTTCAGACTGAGGTACACTATTTAGGGCATGTTGTCTCTAAGGAGGGCATTGTAGTAGATTCAGAAAAGATAAGGGCCATCATGGAGTGGGTAGCTCCCAAGAATGCAGATGAGGTGCGATATTTCATGGGGTTGGCAAGGTTTTATAGGAGGTTCATCAGGAGTGTCTCATAGATTTCATATCCTATCACATCATTACAGAGGAAAGGTAAGAAGTTAGAATGGACAGAGGAGTGTGAGGCCATTTTTGAGCATCTTAAGTAACTATTGACACATGCACCAATGTTAACGATTTTAGATAGGACAAAGAGTTTGTAGTATGCACAGATGTTGGAAAGAAAGGACTTGGTGGAGTCCTTATGCAAGATGGACAGGTGATATGCTATGAGTCATGAAAATTGAATGAGCGTGATCATAACTACCCCACACATGATCTTGAGTTGGCAGTTATTATACATGCATTGAATATGTGGAGACACTATCTTCTAAGTAGGAGGTTTATAATGATGAGTGATCACAGTGGTTTGAGGTACCTATTTGATCAACCAAATTTGAATGGTAGGTAGGCTTGGTGGTTGGATATGATCATTGAGATCGATTTCTAGATCAGATATATCAAAGGTTGAGAGAATAGAGTGGAAGATGCTCTTAGCAGGTGGATATAGGTAAATCACTTAGCAACTATAAGCTCCTATGGGACAAAATTACAGGATAGGATCTTGTAGGCTAGTCAGCAAGGTGTCAAATATATGGAGATTATGCATATATTGCAACAAAGTACTGGTACAGGTACAAGTGATAGTATAGGTATAGGTACAGGTGACAGTACAGGTACATGTATAGTTACAAGTGCAGGTACAGAGGACGTGGACTATTTCCTTACAACAAATGGATTGGTTAGGTTCATAGACAAGTATATGTGTCAGATAGTAGTGAACCCAATAAGGTGATATTGAGGGAGTTTCAACAAAATCATATTCAAGTCACCCTGGTTATAGGAAGACATTGAAAATAGTGAAGAGATTTTATTATTGGCTAAACCTGAAGAGGGTTGTATCAAATTTTGTGGCTAGGTGTTTTGATTGTTAGTGTGTGAAGGAAGAGTGTAAACATCTAGGTGGACTACTACAACTGATTGTGATTCTAGAGTGGAAATGGGAAGTCATTTCCATGGACTTCATCATAGGTTTTCTGAGGACAATGAGACAACACGATTCCATCATGTTTATTGCAGACAAGTTGACAAAGGTTGCACACTTGATTGCATTGAAGTCTAAATTCCTAGCTAGCAATGTAGCACAGGTGTTCATCAAACATCTGATCAGCTTACATGGTGTTCCAAAGAAGACTGTGTTAGATAGGGATGCAAAGTTCACTTCCATGTTTTGGAAGGATTTATTTGTAGGTTTGGGCATAGAGTTGGCCTTCAGTATAATTTATGATCCGTAGACAGATGGACAGACGGAGAGGGTCAGCAGGATATTGGAGGACATGTTGAGGAGGTATCTGATCCATCAACAGTGAAAGTGGTAAGAGTATCTTCCACTGGTAGAGTTCACTTACAACAATGAGTATCGGGAACCTTTGAGGATGAGTCCATTTGAGGCATTGTATGGGAAGAGTTGCAATACTCCCATCAGTTGGAGTGATCCAGTTAATAAGGTGTTGATTTGACCAAACATGTTGGCAGACATGGAACAAGAAATGCAAGTGATCAAGAAGAATCTAAAGGCAACAGAAGATAAACAAAAGAGTTATTTAGATCATAACAAGTTTTTCAAGGAGTTCCAGGTTGGAAAACATGTTTACTTGTGAATCAAACCTAAGAAAATCTCCTTAAGAATTGGATCATGTGCGAAGTTGGCACCACAATTTTGTGGATCCTTCAACATTATTGAGAGGATTGGGCCAGTAGCCTATCGACTTGCACTGCCTTCGATAATGAAATTCCTTGATGTTTTCCATTGCTTAAGAAGTATGTTAAATATGTTGATCATGTGATTGACTGGTTTGTATTGTAGGTGGAACCAGATGGAGAATTCCAACCGGATCCTCAGTGTATATTGCAGAAAAGGGTGCTCATGCTCCAAAACCAAGCAATCAAGCAATTTAAAGTGTAATGGAAGTACTTTGGATCTGATGAAGCTACATGACAGATGGCAGATTAGATGTGGGCTATGTATCCTTCCTTGTTTGCTAGTTGAGGCAAAGCAATTTTGGTATGGTGTTTTGGTATATGTCTTGGTATATGTTTTGGTACATGTTTTGGTGATTTTGGTACATATACATATGTATATGGATGTAAATATCACCATGAGCTATGTTAGCAGTATATTTTGCTTACAACAATTTTGTGGTTATAGGTTTTGTTGAACACCAAGGGCAGTGTTCCCCCCATGGGGGATTCTGTAACAAACCTCGTGAAAATTCCATGTAATAAAATTTAATAAAGGTAAAAATAAGAACCACGGTTGATGGGAAACTTATTCCAAGATGAATGTTGGAAAAGACATCCTAGTGTGGCTGTTCATTTGGTTATTAATGGCTAAGGAAATTAGAAAAGGAAATGGTAAAGGAAAAAAGGCATTTTTGGCACATTTATTTATGAAAATAATGGAAATTAGGAAAAAATGGAGGTGAAAGGTCACAGGTTTCATGTGAGGAGGAAAATGAAGGAAAATAATGGAAAAATGAAGAAAAACATTGGAATAATGAAGAAAATAGAGGCCTCAATCATAAAAAGACTTTTGAGGATCAGTTGTAACATTTTGTCAACTTAGTTTTGGATCTCTCTCATTATTCTGTCTCTCTCTCTCATACTCTTGGATACTTAGATTTTTCTTGGAGCACTCTTGGATGGTCTGGCATACTTAGATTTTTGGAGCAAGAAGGTAAAGGAAGAGCAGGAAAGCACAAGAGGACATCAAGATCAACAACTACGATGATTTTTTCTTGTAGGCACTGAGTTGCATGTATGTTTTCCTCACTATTTTTGGCATGCATGAGATATGCATGTGGTTTGTTGGTTGTGATGTTTCATGAGCATGGAGGATGGCTGGGATTGACAATGGATTGCCTAACCTTTCCATTTCCTAGATAACCATGGTGATTTTGGATTTGTTTTCCTTGTTTTATTTTGGTTGGTTCTCATGTTTCCTTAGCTTGGATTGAGTTATTAGTCCTGGAATCCCTGGTTGGACAAATGCTTTGGAAGCCCTGTAACAGCTTCGGTTCAGTTACCAGTCTTGAAAACCTTGCTTGGAAAAGCTAACTATAATCCCTTGGTAGGTTAAGTTACTAGTCTTGGAATCCCTGGTTGGAAAAATGATCTGGAAGCCAGGTAAAAGTTGTGGGTTGAGTTACTAGCCTTGGAAGCCTTGGTTGGAAAAATGCCATGTAATCCCTAGAAGGCTTAGATAGAGGCCAATCTGATGATGGTTTTGTGATGTCTGACTATGAGGCGGAATCACTTTTTGATGGGTTGAGGTAGATGGTCTTGGGAAGCCCTCGATGGTTTTGGATTGATGTGTTTGATGAGATTCGACATTCATGCTTGGAATATGGCATGGGGGTAAATGGATGAAGAGAGATTTGGCTCAACCATTCTATGGTTAGGTGGAATGTGGAAGTCCCATCTCGGGTTTGGATGTTGCAACATCAATATGAGGTCATTTCTCCTTGTATTGTACTAGATTATATGAGGTTTATATGGTTGTGATTTCATTGGTATTTCTGTTGATATTATGTTGGTTATATATGTGTTTTATGATAGTAGCTATGTATGGCTCTCATCACGTTTTTACTTGTAAATGAATGAACAATGTATCTATGAATCGATTGGTGAAATGGTAGTGGATGTGTTGAGGCATCAATGTTTCTTAGTGATTCTCAGCTAATTATGAGACCACTATTCTCAGATATTTTATTTACACTTGTAGATTACATATTCGTGATATGTGTTGACGAAATGCATATCATGGCTAGTAGTGGTCCAGTAAATGTCTCATTCAAGTGATTGCATTTATACTTTCATTTCCTTGTTATTTTAATGTTTGGAAGATGTGTTTCAATTCTAGGTAATGAACTAGGCTGTGGGCCTGAAAAAGTGGCTCAAATCTTAGGGACACTAGCACATTACTGTGCAAAAGAGTCCCCGGATGCTGGATTATAGTCCTGTGAGAGTGTCCAGAGGTCCCTAGACACTAGCATGCCCATAACATGAGAGCGTTCAGAGGTTAAGTGGTCTAAAACTTTAGTGGGACCCAAGGGCTAGTTGGCAAAAAGGTTGGATTGGTTATTGAGGGTCCTAATGTTGATTGTTGTAGTGTTTTCTTCTCAAAGCTATACGAGAAGAACCTACTTAAGATTGTGGATGACAAACAATCTCAACAATATAAATGGATGCTAAACATTGTAGATCTGCAGCAACTTATAGAAACAAAACCTGCCAATATCCGGATCTATGCCACAATCATAGTTAAATAGAAAAAAGAAAGAGTAATAACTCTAATCATCCAATGGAAACTAGATATACAAAGAATAGTTTTATTGTAACAACTATGAAGGGAACAAATAAATGTTACCAGTCCCCCTCTATAGGATGGGTTCTTGCCTTTCCTCAAATGTCTTCACTGTGTCTAGAGTCTCTCTCCTTTATAATGTATAAACCCAACAAAAATATGGTGTGGGGATAATGAAAATAATCAAAGTTACAACAATGAGTGCAATAATGAAAATAATCAAAAGTGAATAATGAATGGAAAACCCTTCTATTTATAACAAAATATTGAGTTAT
>APFE031379816.1:24898-45019 GCA_000404065.3 Pinus taeda | reverse complement strand
GGTTTCTTTTCCTTTACAACCATTAGTAAGAATTTTTTGCATGAATTTATCATTCTTTTCATCTGCCCATAATTTATGAGAGTATAATTATTCTTGAGCTTGTGAGCTCTCACAAAGTATTTGATTCCATCTTTAGCAAGTAGATACTTGTTATCAGCTCTATAGAAAATAGCTTTTCTATCATACAAGTAAGGACTTCCTAAAAAAATTCCACATATATCCAAAGGACTTATGTCTAACTCAACCTCATCTACAAATGCTAACCCAAAAGAAAACTTGAGTTTGTACTGTCTAGTCACTTGTAGTTGTGCTTTATCATTCAACCATCCTAATGGGAATGGTTTCTTGTGAGGTGTAGTTACTAATCCCAATTTCTTTACAATTGCTTCAGAAATCAAATTTACTTGTGAGCCATTATTAAACAAAGTATCAATCTTTTGATGTTTGGAAATAACTTGAATATGGAAAAGCTCATGTCTTTTTCTCCCATGTTCTTCATCAATAATAGTTTGAGCAGAATTACTAGTAGATGCTTCAGAATTCTTACCTTTTATGCATATGGCTGCAATGATTGTTTCATCTCCTGAGTCTGACCCCAAATCTTTCTGAATAGCTGCAACAGTCTTCTTCTTATTGCCCTCGGACTTCTTAGGTCTCAGCTCTGGATGCAGAATCCAACAGTGCTCATCATCATGCCCCTCCTTTTTACAGTGAGTGCATGAAGCTTTGATTTTTTGTGTGGTGTTACCCTTCCTTGCTTTCCACTTCTGCTTTCTTTTCTCCTTGCTCTTGCTTGCAGTGGGTTGGGATGGTCCCCCAACTTCCGAATTTCCATTGTTTCCTCTAGCTTCTAGATGAGTAGCTTGTACAGATACCTCATCTATACTAGTGGGATTAAACATGAGGATGGTATGCCTCATGTAGTTGTGTAGACCATCAATGTACTTCAAAAGAGTCTCTGGTGAGTCTAATGAGATCCCTAGAATCAATGCTTTCTTTCTAAATTCTTGAGTGTACCCTTGCACACTTTTCCCTTTCAACTGCGGAAGAGTTTTCCAACTCATCATGGCTTGTTTCATGTAGTCCAATGGATAGAACTGCTTCTTTATTGTAGAAACAAAGTCACTCCAAACAGAGATAGTCTTACCATGTCTTTTCATGTCAGCTTGGGTTCTGCCTTCCCACCAAACCAAGGCAGTGCCTCCTAGGCGTAGGCTTGCGAGATGAATTTTTCTCTTGTCTGAGTCGATGTTCTACACTTTGCAATACATATCAATTTGTCTAATCCAATTGTCCAACTTTTCATCATTTAGCTCTCCATCATATATAGGCAAGTCAAATTTAACATCTAGCTTAATCAAAGATGCTTTCTTATTATGCACAGGGCTATTAGGAGGTGCGAGAAAGGTTTCCTTTTGATTGGTCATGGGAATGAGACTCATCTTCTTCTTTGTCTTGTTTAGAACTTGATCAATCTTCATCCTTATGCTTTCTAAAGTCCCTATACATTTCTTCTACCATAGACTTTATAGCCAGGAAACTCTCTATGAATTGAGGGTCTGGCCCCATAGAACCTTCCTCTGACATTGTTTTCGGAGGATAGACTCTCCAAATTTCAGGATTAGTTTCGACCAACTCTCCTTCTCCTAATTTGAGCTTCGATCTAGTAAGCATTCAATAGCTAAACCAACACAAGCTTGTCTAACCTTATAGCCTAAAGCTATGATACCACTTGATCTGATAATCACCCTACGAGTGACCCCAATTAAAGATTTATTAAATGAAGGTATTACAGATTCATGTGTTGGTGTGTGTGTCTATGCTATTTCAGCAACGGATCAATCAGATTGCAAATACATAGACACTTGAAATGGAAAACAATAGAGAAATACAGTAAGCAAATACAAGAACACGAGAAATTAATAAGGAGTTCACCCTATCCTCCAGGGCTACATCTCTATTCTAGCTCTCAGTGGTGGCCTTCTTTTATTGTGTCTTGAAGCAGAGAATTACAATAAAGGAGCTCAATATGAGTCTCCTGAAACAAATTGGCTTGGCAGGGTGGTTCTTGGATTCCCCAAACCACTAGAGTACATATACTTTTTTCCTTGCCAGATCTTTGACCTCTCTGGTCTGACAGATCCTCCCTGGGATGGCTTGAATCTCCCAAGCTCTCTGGTGCTTGACACTGCCTTTGGTCAGCTCGAATCTCTGCCTTCTTTCTGCTTTTTGCTTCACTGGTTCTTTTATCTTGTCTGTCTTCTGTCTTCGATTCTTTCTCTCCGTCCTCGGTGGTTTCTATTTTATGTTCATGGATTTAAAGCCATTTGAGCTCATGGTGGTTCAGTTCCTCTTCCACTTTCGTCGGATCGCTTGCTTGTAGTTGTGCTTGGAGTTCCCTGTTCTCGATGCCATCATCAGGCTCTCAGGGATGGCCACTTGTCCTCCTGCAAACTGAGCTAGCTTGCTTCATCGGTTCAATTCTTTGGTTACGTCGTGGAATGAGTCTTTTTCCACCTTGGTAGTCAAAGCGGACCTCAGTTTTTTCTAAATCACGACTTATTCCCTCGTCAATTCCATCTTCTCCATCGGGCACGATCTTAGCTGTTAGATATGGAGCCCCCAAATCCAGCGCCATTCGCTCGTCCTGTGCAGTTGACTAGCTCAATCGTTAGCACGCGATGAGCGGCAGTTTTCTCTCTCCTCCACTTTCCACGCGTCAGGTGCTGAGTGGAGTCACTCCTTTTCCATCAAAACTACTTACCGCTCATGGATGCCCCCGATCAATACCGCTGGTTTCAGAGTGAGTCCCGCCTTTAGCACTTAACCTTTTGTCCCACGATTTTCCTAGCTCCCACGTGACCGAGCGCTTGGGGCTTCTCCATTTTGAGGGTTTTCGCCCAGATAAGCACTAATTGTGCATCCTCTGATTCTCGATCCGAGCCTCACAGGGGCTAATTTTGCCTCCTGCGCAGTCTCCATGGGCCTCGGTCAGCACACTTTGATAGAGGTCCTCGTCATTCCACGTTGGCTGCCATTGCCTCTGGTTTAGAGGTGTTTTTGGTCGCTGTTTTAAATTCTTTGAAGTTTGTCCCGACCTATTACAGCCATGGCTTTGTTAATCATTCTTTATGAATCCAATTCAGATCACTTAAACACGAGTCCAAGTGAAGCCGACTCAAGGCCAAAAGGTGCAAATAGTCAAAATGCAATGCAACATTACAACTCAATACAAAGGAGCCTCTAGGGTATAAAGCCAGAAATTAGCACGGAATAAAGGAGAATGTGTCTTCAATGCATAAGTCATGATGGGACTAAACTCAGTATAGAAGCATGGGCAACCAATGTCAGCAAGGTTCTAACTAAGATGCCCATGTAAAGGATGACTCTACCATCGCATCATGATTTAAAAAATCGGTGAGTGAAAATGGTTTGCTAACCGAGATACGATGAGGTCGACCATACAGCAAATGTATCGTTGAATGGAGGATAGTATGCAAGATGAAATGGAAAATGGTTTTCCCTAACCTAAATGCTAGTGAGAGAATGACACCTACCATGACATGTCAACAGTCATGGGACCGAAATAACATCTCGAAGAAGTCTCCAAAATTTCCTAAGAAAAACAACCCACTCTTGACAATCCAAGCCTGCAGGTCAAAAAATCCATGAGACAAAAATCAATTTTTGAAAAAATATTTTGGAATTTCAAAGTTATATAATGACTTTTGGACTCACTTTTTTCATTTCTATTTGGAGCAAAGAGTTGTGGAGCAAAATGAAGCAAGCTTTCCTCTGAACGATTCGACCATTCAAATCACCCCAAAGCTTTCAGGTAATCCTCAAATCCTACTTGTAATGTTTTATGATAGCTTTTAGAAGTTTTCTCAAAGTTTTGACCGTGGGAAACTATGCGCAAAAATTCAACTCTGCATACACGTGGTTTGGATGTGAGCAACCCACATATACGACAACCCTACACATGACTGTGTGTAAAGGGAGCCCGCGTGTATGGGAGTTAAAGTTTTAACACAAACTAATGGTTGAAACATTAATTTTCTATAGGATGACTATCACTTGGAGGGAAAGAGAGCATACCATGATTAATAATGAGGTAATGAATGACCAAATTGCATTAGATGCTCTTTGAGGCTATGGTTTACTTAAGTTCTTCAAAATGCAAAACATGACGTTTGCTCAAACTTTTGATCCAATACTGGAGTGCAAAGGACGACAATTTCATGATAGACCAGATGCCTCTACGGATTGAGGTTGAAGATATATATTTTATTACTAGTCTCTCTTGAAGAGGGGAGGTCATGCATTCGACTGGCAGGATGAGAGGTAGTCTTTCAGTGGAAGACTATGTCCATATATATTGTCCTGGACATCCAGAGAAGATTGGAAGTCAAATTCCAATCAAACCTGTGGAAATTTTATCCTTGAGGATTTTACTATTTACCATTGCATGGGTAAATGGGTAAGCTTCCCTGCATTAGGCATCACGAGTATCTATGAACTTGGTAGTGGAATGTCTTACCACAATATTTGACTGGTGCACACTTATTCTGACTAACATGAAGAGTCAATTGACCTCTACACAGAAGGGTCAAACGAAGAATTTTGGATATGGGACCATCTTGTGTTCACTCTTTTTCGAGAAGGTACCTGGGCTACGTCCCAAAGTATCAACATCCATCAGTAGCCCTAGAGATCCACGAATGGGTAGATGGGGAGACTTCATGAAGCGATTTCGAGATGGAGATGTGCCTAGAATGACTTTTGATGATGAGTTTTTCACCTGGTGGGATCAACAAATCATCACAGTCGATGACTACCCATATGCTGACATGGATTTCCGAGGAGATCTAGACTTAGTGTTACCACCAAATGCAGCATGGGGAGACATAGGTGATAATTTTTAAGTTTTAGTGAATTTTTTAATATTTTTTGAATTTTTTTAATATGAAATGAACTTAGAAATAATATTTTTGATGAGACAAAATATTGACAAAATATAATGACCATGTTGCATATGTGGGTTCAGTGAGACCTAATGGATTTCCGAGGCACAGGCATCGCAGAAAGGGGCTGAAGAGACAGCAGCTGAGACATAGAGAGTCTTATATGTTGTTCAGAGAAACGTGGTGAGACCGTTGGGCATGGAATCCACCCCACAACATGTTTTGGGGTTTAAAGCCCAGTTTTGGTCAAGTGTTATTGTAAGACTCTGTGAATTGTGGGCGCGGAGTGCAAGATGTATATTGAGTCATATGGTTGTCTGCCCTAAGCTTTGTAATATAATGTAATGTAATGTCGGCCTACCCATGGTCCATGGACCATGGGATTGTATAAATAGAGTGAAGCTCTAAGAGCGAAGAAGGATAGAGAGAAAGAATGAGGCATTGAGTCAGATCTGTAAAGTCTTGAGTCGTAGTAGTAGGAAGAGGCTCTACAGTTGAGTGCGCAGAGGCCTAGAAGAGTCTGCAGCTGAGTGCGCGGACCCCTGCAACTGAGTGTGCAGGGTAGGGTTGAGTCTGTAACCGAGCAAGAAGAATAATAAAAAGGAGTTGATTCCAAATATTGTGTATCTGTTCCTGTCTTACTTTCTATGCCTTTATACTGTTTTATTTCTCGCATGCACTTATATGAATGTTGAACATTATTAAGTATAATTGAACTCGCACAGATAAGTTAAGTAATTGGTTAATAACAGATTAATAATAATAAGGAACTTGGGTAATAGCACGGATCACACCTCGAGCAGGGTTGTGCGAAGGCAGCATTGCTGGTTGCGAGGGACTGATAACTGCACGTAGCAAAGTGCATGCAGGGTCAAACCGCAGACCGCCACAAATAATCAGACATCTCTCGGGTGTGGAAACTTGGTTCTAGCACCCTCCCATACTACTTCAGGGGAGACTTTAGTCCGCACTCCACAGACTGTCGCTGAAAGGGCCAGTAGTACTGGGATTTGTTTGGCTAAATCACCTTCAAACCTGTGTCAGGCCCCATCAAGCCAACAAATGGTTCCATTGCCGAGACTGGGATCTGCATAAGGGATGTCTGATGTAATGGCACTGGAATCCAATGAAAAAATAAATTGAAGAGTGGTTGGACAAGAAAATTCACGAGTTTGCATCGCAGGAAAAAAGGAGTCCATGAGTGTCTAAGGAGCAATGGTTGGAGCGCTACTTATATACGGAAATCCATGAAATTTTCTTTGCTTCTTTTCCTTTTGAGCTATATGACTGGATCAAAAATCTAGAAGATAGTCAAGGAAGGTGCAGGCTTGATAAACGGATCACGTGGACTCTAGAATTAGTGCACAGATTAGAAGCCTTGGAAGATAAGATCATGTGCGCTGTGGACCATTGGCTCGATCGAATTATAGGAGGATTTATCATTGAGTTCGCAGTAGATACGACTGTCAACAACAGTGAAGCGAAACGACGATTCCTCAAAGGACCGCGAGGTAAGTATATCAAATATTTAAGCACTTGGATTAAGATGCTATTGTGTGAAAAGCGGGTTATGCGGATAAATTTATGTTTGGGGCTACGTGAAGTGGGAAGATCTATAGAAATGAAGGTAGTGTAGGGATATAAAATAGCCCCTTGATTTCACCTCGACGAGAAAGTGAGGAAGAGCTTGCGGGAGTTTCACTAAGAAGCGTGGTTAGTCTGATAAGAAAGCGGGTCCCGCGTTTACCACCTCCACCTACACCACAACCTGTCTCACCATCTTCACCTCCATCTCCACCCATCCCACCTCTGCAACCCTCGCAGTTTAGTATGGCGAGTGCAATAAAGTTACCAGTATTCAAAGGAGTAGGAACCAAAGATGTGGACCAATTTTGGTACGTGGTAAAAGTTGTATGAGAAGTGCAAGGAGTCATGGATGATAATATCAAGAAGGCCACATTGGTAAGCGCATTACAGGATTGTGCCCTAACATGGTACATTAAACACTCTAATGATCATTCCAATGCAGGAATCGTAGAAGTTCAGGTAGCGCTGAACAAGGAATTTAGCAGGCCAAAGTCGGAGACACAATCAATTATCAGATTTAGGAGATTGCGATGCTCCGCAATTAAGAAGAAATTTTATCCTCTTGCTAATTTACAAAAGGCTATAATGAACTGGCAAAACTTTAAACAACTAAAGGGACAAAATGTTCAAGACTACACTCAAGATTTTAGGAGAAGAGAACTCTTATTAGGGGTAGACTTACAAAGTCAAGACACTTTGCTGAAATATATAAGCGGTCTACCCAACTACCTTAAACATTCTATCCTTATGTCCAATCCTACTAATCTAGACAAAGTTTGTGTACAAGCTATGCATTTAGAGGCTAGAGGGAAAAACACTTTTGATGAGGGTAGAAACAAGCCTTTTAAGGGGAAAAACAAAGAGAAAACCTTTAAGGGAAAACGCAAAAAGAATGCATCTGTCAAAAAGGAGGGTGAGAAAGTGATAAGGCCATGAAGAGAAAAATTGTTGGAAACATTATCCTGAAAAAAGAAATCAGTTTAACAAAAACAAAGCAAAGAAGAAAACTGCAGCTACTACAACTACACCACAAGATTTAGGTGATGATTCAGGTGACAAAACCAAAATTGTAGCCAAGGTTTTAAAGAGTATGAAGGGAAAAGAAACTGAAACTAAGCTAAGCACTAGTACTTCAAACTATCATGTACAAGCTCCAAATAAGGAAGAAAGAATAGAATTGTTCCATGTGAGGGTAGTCTCAAAAAATACAAAAATTGACACAATGTTTGACAATGGGTCACAAGCAAATCTCATATCAGAAGACTTGGTCAAACAACTTAAACTTGAGACCATTACACATACAAAGCCTTATCCACCTGGGTGGATATGCAAGGATGCAAACTTACAAGTCTCAAG
The DNA here is from genome assembly GCA_000404065.3 of Pinus taeda. Taxonomy (NCBI): domain Eukaryota; kingdom Viridiplantae; phylum Streptophyta; class Pinopsida; order Pinales; family Pinaceae; genus Pinus; species Pinus taeda. The sequence goes on along the minus strand of APFE031379816.1, from coordinate 37,112 downwards.
AAAGTGTATATTGCGCTTTGCAATTACTGCACACTTTATAGACATAGTTGAACTTGATGTAGTACTGCTTGATATATCAATAATTGTTTTGGTAAGTCCTTACTTATTTGATAGGAAAGTGATCTTCCATCATCATGAAAATAAATATAATCTTTTCAAAGATGGCAAGGAGTGCATTGTCAGAGCACATCGCAAGAAGAAAAATATAGCGATGGTAAATGTGGGATAGGTAAAAAGGCTAGTTAATTCAATTAAGAGTTTTTTACTTGTTATGATCAAGCCTAAGGTTGATGTGAATCATGAGTCGTTTGAAAATTGTGATTCCAAGCTTAAATCAGATTTATACGACGTAGTTGATGCACATAATGAGATGTTTCAGGAACCAACAGGTTTCCCTCCTAAAAGGGAGATTCAGCGTGAAATCCATTTACATCCAGATTGTCCTCTTCCTAACATAGGTATGTACTGCATGTCTATCATGGAGAATGTTGAAATAAAGAAGAAAATTAAAGACTTGTTGGACAAAGGTTTCATAAGACCAAGCACTTTGCCTTGTAGGTCACTGATAGTGTTGATTCCAAAGAAAGATGGAACTTGGCACATGTGTGTGGACTTCAGAGCATTGAACAAAATAACGGTAAAGAATTGTTACCCACTTCCAAGGATAGATGATTTGTTAGATCAGCTGAAAGATGCTAAATATTTCACTAAGTTAGACTTACATAGTGGTTATCATCAAGTTAGAATTGAAGAAAGTGACATTTGGAAGACAACTTTTAAAACTAAACAAGGACTCTTTGAGTGGCTTGTTATGTTGTTTGGTTTATGCAATGCACCTGCAACTTTCATGCAGGTAATGGATGATGTCTTACATCCTTTTCTTAATGATTTCGTTATTTTCTACTTAGATGACATCTTAATTTTCAGCAAGACTAGAGAAGAGTATGTCATGCATGTTAAGAAAGTACTTGATATTTTGAAGAAAAATTAGTTATTTTTTAAAATGTCAAAGTGCGAATTTGGAAAGACTTCTTTGGTTTATTTGGGACACATAGTAGGAGGAGGTGCTTTGAGAATTGATCCTTCTAAGGTAGAATCTATTGTGAATTGGCCTGCTCCCAAATCCATTATAGAGGTAAGAATTTTTTTGGGTGCAACTCAGTATTGGAGGAAGTTTATTTCTAACTTCTCTACCATAGCAGCTCCTATGCATGCAGTGACAAGTATGAAACGTGCTTTCCAATGGGGAGGCAAGCAATAGAAAGCTTTTGAGTCTTTGAAAGAAAATATAAGTTCAGCTCAAATTCTTGCATTACCGGACTTGAGAAAACCATTCGAGATTCAGACTGATGTTGGTGATTATGCCATGGGTGCAGTTCTCTTACAGCATGGTAAGCCTATCACATTTCATTCTCTGACATTTAATGGTGCTGTTGTGAATTATCCTACATATGATAAGGAGTTGTATGCATTGGTACAAAGCGTAAAAAGGTGGAAACACTATTTGATGGGCAAAGAAACAATCATTCATACCGACCATCATCCTTTACAGTACTTGTAGTCATAAAGTAAATTGCAACAGTCATGAAATTTCAGATGGAAGGGCTTCCTACAACAATTTCACTTGGTAATAAGGTACAAGAAAGGTATTTTCAATAAATTTGTTGATATGCTTTCAAAGCCTATTATTAGTGCTACTCCTTTACTTAAGAATGATTCTATTGTACATGAGAGCTTCATAGAACAATATGCATCAGATGTTGATTTTAAGGATGTGTATGCTAACTTGAGTGAAGGGAATCATGTTGAGGAGAATGATTATCATTTGCATAATAATTTTTTATTTCATATGGGAAGGTTATGTATACCACAGGGAGAGAGACTAAGTATCATGATAGAAGCTCATTCTTCTCTTATTGCTGGACATTTTTGGGTAAGAAAAACGGTGGCACATTTACAGAGGCATTGTTATTGGCCTTGCATGGTAGATAGTGTTTCATGTTTCATTAGAGGTTGTTCATTATGTGCTACAAGAAACCCTAGCAATAAGAAGCTCATTTTGGGTATTTTCCTAAGTAACCATTATATTTCATTCTTGAGAAGGATGTTGCCATTGATGGGCACAGCGACACTGACAAAGCTCGCATGTTCATTGAAAGAATTCAGCTCATACATCAACAAGTTCAGGAACAACTTGAAAAAATTCAAGGCAAGTATAAGGAGAAACATGATAAACATAGAGTTTATCATAAGTTTCAAGAAGGAGATGAGCTATGGCTACATATTAGTAAGGAAAGAATGCAAGGAGAAGGTAAAAAGCTTAAGGCTATTCATTATGGTCCATTCAAGATCCTTAAACAAGTTGGAAATAATGCTTTTCAACTAGATTTGCCTTCATATATGCAAATGTATTCCATTGTGAATGTGGAAAATTTACGTTTTTATGAACCTCCTTTAATTGTTGATCATGAAAGTGACATTTAGCTACCATCCATAGATGATTTCTCGCCAAAATTTTTGGATGAGTTGAAAGAGGATGTTATCCTTGACAAAAGGACACACACTTTGAGGAGGGGAAATGTTGATTATGTTCGGGTTGGTCTTAAAGGCAACAAACCGAGTAAGGAAAAGTGGATGGAGATGAAAAAGTGTTGGAAATAATACTGGGGGGTGGGGTGAATTAGTATTATCAAATCACTAGCTTTTTCATTTCCATAATTAGATTCATATACGCTACTTCAGTTAAGGGAACTTGCATGTACACGTAACTGTGTTTAATGCAACTAGCATGTATCCAGTAAACTTATGATTTAGTTAATCCATTATATGTTGATCTTTAATCAGTGCATCAGAACTTCATTAACCATATAAATAGTAAACAGGTGCAGTAAAAGAAAACAGATCATCACACATAAGAAACACACATGAACACCACGATATAGGGTGGAAACCCAATGCGAGACAAACACCACCTGCTGCTGTCTTCCTTTAATATAAGAAAGACGTGTTTACAATCTTGTACTAGCACAAACTCATACCAGAATCCAGGCATCCACCTGCAGAAGGCTACAACCTTCTCTCATTCTCCAGCTACTACTGGAAGGGAGCTACAACCACCTAGCTCTTATACTAGCCAATATGTTTACTAGTACATAGGCACTGGCCTACTGAATGTTCAAACCTTCAATCATTTTCCAGCTGCTACTGGAAGGGAGCTCCAACCCCTGGCTCTTATACTGGCTGATATTTTTACCAATATGTAGGCACCAGCCTACAGAAGGCTATGACCTTCTCTCTTCCTCTAGGGACCATGTTTCATAAATTTTCATATTGGATACTCCTGAAGCACAACACCATAATCTGAAGGCCGCATTTCATCCAATTTTCATACAAGACCCATCAACAACATTGAAGCATAAAATTAATCACCACTACAATACACCCATCAACTACATCTGCATCATCGATCTTTGAATCACCCAATACAGAAACATTGAAACCCTGTCACCAAACACATTCTCTAGAACACAGAGCAAAACACAGAACTCTGCAACAACAACCAGATCCAACGACAACTTCAAATATCAAACTTCATACTGTATACGTGACTCTGATGAGCCGAACCAACGTGTATATGCGATTTTACCAAAGCTAACCCGTGTGTATATTTGCAAATATTTACTCATAACTTTGCAGCTATGCCAGATATCAATCATACCTAGATCATAACATTTATACAATAAAACATGCATCAATAATTCAGATCTAGTCTATCCATGATCAAACCACATAATGATAATGCATTCCAAGCCTTATGATCCCGATCCATCATCCATCATCAACTGCATAAGTGCATCCTTGGTTCAAATCAAGCAAAGCATCACAAACCCATAACCAGCATACTATATCTCACATTTCATTAGATATTCATCATTTGCACACTTACATTGGCCTAATGATCTTCTTCTCCTTATATAGGTTTTGGCCTCTCTAAATACCATGGTCCAAAACCACGTAGGACCAATACCTTGGACCCAATACCTAGGGTCAATACCTCGGACCAAATACCATGGACCAATACCAAAATACCATGGACCAAATACCACGGACCAAAACTTGGTTTTCCAACATGTACACACCTTTCCTTCTGTGAAGGTGCATGTGTATGATATATGCGCCTTTGAATATATTGAACCTGCGTGTATACGCGACTAGGTATATAGTGAACCTATGTATACCTTTCTTTCTTCATTCTTGTTTTTTACTTGCTATACTGAGATCTTTCATCTTAGAGAGTTGCCATCAAGGACAACACTTGTGTCATACCTATATCATAATGCCAACAATCTCCCCCTTTGGACTTGATGGCAACAACCACGCCAAGTCACTCTCCCCCTTTGACATCAAGGGCAAAGGGCAGACCAAGATATTCTCTCCCTTGATATACATTATGATGTCCATACTCCCCCTGAGTACATGATGAAGTCTCTAACTGAGCTCCCCCTTTGTACATGCTAAGATGTACTAAATCGTCCATGCTCCCCTTGAACACATGCAAGGTCTGCAAAATAATAACATGACTCTATACATACATTGCCAATGACCTTCCTATCACTAAAGACTCATACATCCATCAATCTCCCAACTAAGTGGGGATACACCATTTTGACTCATCCACCCAACCAAGTGGGGGTATACCAAAAGTGTATACATGACTAAAAATAGACATTATTACATCATCCTTCCATGCAAAGTGGGGCTACAAATTAGGTCTTTTCATGACCTTTACATCAAATGATCTTTCATAAAAATGACCAACCATGATAGTCATCAGCAACTATCATACACCATATATGATCTGCACCATAAGCATCTATCAACAGCATCCTGACCTATAACCTGCGGGAAGTTGGTTACCCAACTAACCCCAACAGGGCCCAAAAACTCTTGGTTTTATATCTCCTGGGGTTTAAATTCATGTAGTCACCACATCTCTTCTTAGAGATAAGTTACCATCACCCAAGCTAGTCTTATTTCCATTCTGTCTATAAGCATATTTTAGTATTTGACATTAAAGAAATGAACAGTTATTTATGTTGCATCTTTGTGTTTATGGATATATCTCTAATTTGTTGCATTCCTATTTAAATTCATATCACTTCCTATTGAAATGAATTTGGATTCCAAAAAGGAATTAATTACGAAATAATATCTAACAATTTCTAGACAAAAATCTGAAAAATAAATTAAAGATAAAATTAATCACTAGAAACCTCCTGGAAATATGGAACAGCCTTCAAATCTAGAAATTGGTTCGTTAATGTTGGTCTAGTTCCTTGGAATCTGGAATGGTTGAATTTGTTTTCACAAAAACTGTTAGCTTCCCTTTCAAACCTGATTAACTCTACCACATCTATGAACTAATTGTCCCTTTGATCGCTTTTCTAAGCCAAAAAATCTGAAAATAATTGCATGTATGTTTATGTTTTACACCTAGTTGATCAATGAATTATTTGTATTTTGGAGTTAAACCAAATTTATGTTTAGACCTTTTTTCCCATAGTCTTTGCCTTCATTATATTTTGAATAATTCATCATTGTCAGAAAAAATTTGGGAAGAAAATATTTTGATAAATATTTCCAAATATTTCACTTAAACCTATAAATGAATTTCATAAATAAAATATCAAAATATTCTTTAAATGATTTTATAACTCATACTCTTGTTTTGAAATCCATGTCTGGTTTTTCTAAATTTATATATTGATGAATAAATTGGATTTAAAAAACATATTTTATAGAAACCATCCACTGATTTCCTTCCCATCTAATTTAAAAACCATGTATTGTTTTGTCATGGTTGGTAAAGTATCTTTTACTTTCCTGTTTTACTCTTGTAAAATCTTTGGATAAGTATTTATCCAAATTTCATGTTGTGTGCATTTCTCCTCTTTATACCATAGCAAAAACCACGTCTCTCTTCTTTGTAAAATTCCATTTTACCTCATTTTACTCAACCTCCTTTTACCTCAATCTCATTTTACTTCAATCTTTCATCCACAAATTTATTTCATAAACATATCAATCTAAGCTTCAAAGAAATCCAAGAAAATGACCATCACGCCATATATCATGATAATTAAATCAACATAAATAATGCTTTTGAATGGAACAAATTACCTTCCCACCCTATATAATAATATTTAGGAGGGGGGGGTCTGAAATGAACTAGAAGTTGATAGTTTTAAAACACAGTAAAGGTTAAAAGTCCAATAGGAAACCCCCCCAAGACCATCGAATACCACTAATTAAATTTTTCACTCATCTCAAGGCATAGAAGTTTAATGTATGAAGTGTGGGGTGGGGTCATAAATTAATTTGACATTTTGATTTTGACTTGTGATTGTCGTATGATAATAAATGTGGTTTATGTATTTAAGAGTTTGGGTTGATTTATTATTTTTTAAATTAAGTTTAATTATTTTTAAATAAATAATTTTATAAAATATATAATTATATATATATTCTGTAAAATTAAACTCATTTAAAATAAAAACTATTAAAAATAACTTCAGAGACATTTCATCTTTTAGCAATGGAAAGGGTTATTGACAATTGAATCATGACACCTCAGTGATGACCCCTTAAGGACCTTTGTACAAAGACAATTTAGACTATAAGACTTGATGGATTTATAAACTAAACTCTACCGGAAAATTCCCAAAACAGATAATTGGACAGTCAAACTTTGATTACCTATATTATAGGACCCTAACACAACATGCACCAAGTACACAACATTGACATGATATTGAATTTCCTTCTTCAGAAAAGCATTCATCCAGCTCACAGTCTTACTTCATGTAGACAATTTGGATATTCTAGAAGCTCATCTAAATCTTCTAGTAGCAGCTCATCCCACAGTGATTCTCCACCCCCTAAACCTTTAGATGATCAAAAAACATCTATTTATATCAATCCAATTTATAATTAAGGTGTTTGTTTAGATCTGTTAACAAGCTAACATCAACTACCTAAATGGGTCATTCAACTTTTGAAGGATATAACATCGGATGAACAAAACCAAATAGGAACAAGAAGTTCACAAAGAAATGAAGAAATTTTTTTCTTAATATTTAATTATTTTACTGAGACCTCTACATACAAAGAGGGGTAAATCATGTTGAGTGGAAAAGGGAAACGGTTGAAGATTACAAGGTGTTAGAAATATTGCGAGGGGCGGTGAATCAATATTTCATTCCCAAATTATACTTAACTTAATATTTCAATTCACAATTATATTTAAGCCACTACTTTATTCAGCAGATCGCAGTGTTATATATATCTTATCCAATAAACCATGAGAATAAAACATGTAGACCATACAACACATCAAAACATCAAACACATATGGACATTCGGATTTTAGGTGGAAACCTTATGTGGGAAAAAAACCACCATTATTTTCGTCTTTGTCTTCTTCTTTTTATTAAAAGGAAAAATCTATTTACATCATGGTCTTGTAGTGGCATAGACTCTTTCCAATACGCAAACTCCTACCTATAGGAGGTTCCTACCTCCACTCTTTCTCCAACACCCACTTGAAGGGAGCTACAACACCTTGTTCAAGTTTATCAGCTAATATCAGAAGGAAGCTCTCGCTCCCTCATTAAAGGTTATAATCGTCAGCACCTCGTTGACCACATTTCATAACTTTTCATACTGGATACACTTGTCTCATACAAACAACTTCTAGGCCACTTTTCATCAATTTTCAAACTGGAGTCACATTAGCAATAAGCTCAAAACCAAAATATCAAACTAAATATACCAAATCATTGAAGCATCAATCCACTGAAATACTAATTGAATCATTGAAGCTAATTGATCACTAAATACAACCAATATATTGAATCACTAAACTGAAATAATATTAAATACAATGCTAAATCCCAAATTTATCTATGCAACAATCTTATTAATTATTTCAATATCAAGTCGAGCCCTAACTTTCAAGCAATAGAAGTAAGAAAAATATTCATAATTCCTTAAAACCTTTCTAATATGTAAAAATAGTAACAATGCCTCTGAATAAACATACCATCAAGACTTCATTGACAAACAACAACAAATTCACATATTCATAACATCAAATAATCATAATGCACATGCACAAGTATTCATAATGAACCCTTCTCTGCATCAAATACTTAAAAAAAATCATAAGTTTCCGTCACACACATATAATTTCCCTATCATCATAACAAATCGGCCTTTCATTGCCCCTTCGAAACAAACATAATTATTGGGTCCTTAATTATTTTTAGATCTAAGCATCAATCCAAACTTCTTGTTTACTGGTGTGCATCTGCTCAAGAATGAAAAGGACTAATAAAATTTGAACACACGCTTAGATCATGATAGATATTCCTTTTATAGTTATTTAATCCCATCAATACTAAGGGTAAAAACCATTGGTTTATGCTTACCACACGCAAAACTACGATTGTAAAATTTGACCAGAATCAGTATGACCCAGTGCACAAATTTAAATGACAAAAATACCATTAGTTTCCATATTTCTTAATATAATTGACCTTCCTTCAACCCATGTATATAAATTATAGTGGTAATTCCCCATAATATAGGTGTGCAAAGATATGCCCTAATATTAAAAACTAGGCCCTTTACTCAATTGTCGCAATAATAGATTTTCTTTTCCACCACAAGGTCTTTCTCTAACCTTATATATATATATAGATAGATATTTCCTTTGCATTTAAGCCTAGTCATTGTAGCTTGGCGCATTATAAGAGTGATTTAATTATAATTGCCTCGCTGTAAATATTTCATGTAGGACCCACCTTTACCACATGAGATTGTTCATTGTAGCATGGGATGATGGAATATGGAGTTTATATAAACTATCAGGGTATAACCTCTAGGTGGGGGCATATCTTTAATAAGACTTTAGTCCTACTCTTTGTAGCTCGACGTGAAAGAAAAAAAAACGTTCATGAAAATCGTTGGGGTGGAACCTTTGGACAGGACTCGCTTCTTGCTTTTGGAATGCTTGTTGTAGCCCAATGTAGGGTTAATTAAAGTTTATTAATGTTTTCAGGGTTGAGCCTCTCGGCAGAACCCATTTATCCATATAAAATTTATCTTCATGTGCTCCTGTCTTACACTACTTTGTAATTTCTTGGGGACTCTTGCAATTATTTTATATATATATTGGCACTACTCCATTTTAATATATAAAAGGACTATCTATATATAGGTCCTAAATATAAGGGATTTCAAAAGAACTGATTATTTGAAAAGAAGCTTTCACTACTCAGATCAAAACATATTTTATTCTCCTCTCTTCTTTGTCCAAATTGTAGAATGCATGTAAAAAAATAGCCTTTGTTACCATCAAGTACAACATAGGACCATAATGTCAACAATATCCCCCTTTGGACTTGATGGAAACCATCTACAACACACCATGTCTTTCTCCCCCTTTGATATCAAGTGAAAAGTACTATCCAAAATCAAGAGAAGGGCTCTCAATCTATCATGTGAAAAGTGATAAGTCTAATCTTCTAATCTGAGGCAAAAGTTCTATTGACCATGCTCCCCCTCGGCATATTCTAGATGAAATAATCAAGGTATACTGATCATATATCTAGCAACAAGTTCCCATAAACCATAGTAAGTGTAGCAACATATGTGAAGGAGTATATCAATCAAGAGATGCAATATTGGAATAACCAAGTCCATGGAGAACCAATGATTTACCAATCGAAAAGTAATCTTGGCCATAAATAGAGTGTTAGACAAAAGTCATGATTAGTAACCATCCATAATCAATACTGTATTAGGATGTGAATTCTTTGCACCATTCAATAATGAAAGAAATTTTGATATATAGCAACAATATCGAACAATAACCCCTTTTTCCAATCATCATAATGAACATCAAGAAGATCAATTAGTTTACTACAGCTTTGAGTCATTAGTCAAAGGCCCATCATGACATTTATCAATCAATCACAGTAGAAATATTAGCAACATGTATGAGGTAGAATCACATTCATTCATAAAGAAACATATTTTCAATGATGATTAAAGAATACTGAACAACAGAAATGATCAACCAAGACATAAACACAACATTATTTTCTTAGCCAAAATCATAATAATTCATCTAGGTGATGCACCCTTGAACCTATACCAGCTCCAATAACATATGCAACAATCAAAATCATAATTCCAACAATGATATTGTTGGAGTCAAAGGTGATGCTCCCCTCGAGCCTATGGGAATTATAAATCCTAATTGCAATGCAAAAGGTAGCAGTAAACAACATGCAAGGCTCCCCCTAAGAATGTATACTTGTTTTAAATTAGAGGGAAGAAGTTGAAATCATGCCTATTATTTGGAAAATATATTCAAATGATTCATGGGGAGGAGGTTTAGTGAAAGCATCTACAACTTACTCTTTTGAGATAACATACTCCAACTTGATTTTCTATTCTAGGACATGTTCTCTAAGAAAGCATTGTTTTATTGGAAAGTGTTTAGTTTTTTAGTGCATGACAGGATTTTTAGAGTTACTAATTTCAATTGTGTTATCACAAAGTATAGGTACATGATGAGGACAAGTGACTTGAATATCTTGCAATGTTTGAACCATCCAAAGAAGTTGAATGCAATAAGAAGTAACTCTCTAACATATTTGCTTCAACGGTTGATAGAGCAATAGAAATTTTCTTCTTAGTCAATCAATAAACTAGACATGATCCCTAATAAATTGCTCCTCCACTAGTACTTTTACGATCATCAATACTACCAACCTAATTTGCATCTATATAAGCACTAAGTGAAAAATCAGTGTTCTTAGGGTACCATAATACAAGCTTTTGAGTCCCATGTAGATACTTGAATGTTCTCTTGACTGTCTTGAGATGTGCTTAGGATTTTCTTGAAATATTCTGACGCAGGAAATACCTACGCATACCCACAGCATGCATATGAAATGCATAAACCTATTTTCCCCAGGAATTTTAATGACCTACCTCGTCAAACCTTCATGAATTAAGGTTTAAGGCCCCCTTAATAAATCTCATGTGGAACGATTTGTTACTAACCACAGTCTAAACCTTCATCCATCCTTTCATCGTGACTTTATACTCCACCTTTATAAACCTTCATTAAATTTTAAGCACCGCGCACATATGATCAACCCCACTCTTTCACTTTGGTCATATACAGTCTTACTCACGAAACTTTCTATTGGTGCTTTATTTCTCTTATAATTCTTTTATAATAGAAATATACATAAAACATACATCAACCTTACCTTTTTACATTTCCTCGACCTTTGTACATTTCTTGAGGCTTACCTTTATCGCAATCGCAGGTTTCAAAAGGACTGTTCCGAATCTGCCTTCAGAACTCCCGATCTGTGAGAAGCGATCACATTATCCACCATTCCATGACTTTTATATATTCATTCCCCACCATTGATTTACTCCATCAAATCCATCGGCTATTGCAATATTCATGAATCACACTAACATGCCTTCCTCCTTTCGCATCCGATATGCGATAACGCAACCAGACTCCAAATAAATTACAACCACACCCATAACCTTCTCAGGTTCACTATGGTCCAAGAATTATTGCTTCAATCTACACCGTCGATCTTTCCTGTAATCTGATGATCCACAACGATATCACAAATCGCAATCATAGTTGCTTAAGGCAAGGTACATCTACGATGGAATATTGCGATGTGAACTAATCGTCGATTGCATCGGACATCGCACGTCGCATTTCTTAAGGCCCATGGTTCATTATTCACAAGAGAAATATTGTGATGCGGGATTTATCAGTGATCATCTACTGTTGATCAAAACACTTGATCCAACGGTCAATAATGATCTCGCACATCGCAAATCACAATCGCTTAAGGCCAGGTTTGTTCACTCCTAAAGTATGTTGCGATGCGATACTAATTAGTGAATATCCACCATTCATTTCTGTTGATGCTTCTAAAATCATTGCACAAACATTGGGGATAACCACCCAGTCTGGCCCTTAATGTAGTTCCTTTTCCATTTGGGATGGTAGCTCTGCTCGATAATATGGGACCATTTTCCCAATAAAATGTGTTTTTATGAATGGGTGTATAATGATAGGATGATAGATGGTTTGAGTTGTAAA
>APFE031379816.1:0-24041 GCA_000404065.3 Pinus taeda | reverse complement strand
AATGTGGGAATCATGGAACACACAAAAAACACCAACAAGCATGGATTCCACTGTAGTCTTTTGCTTAAAACATGAGGAATTTGAGTGCCTCCTAGTCTATTGGGCTTTACCGTAATCCACGGTCTGATCCAAGGATCACTAGACCCTAAATCAAGACACACTCTCCATATTTTATCATACATCCCATCCCGAGACTACTAGGCCGAACTGAGACAAATCATCTCTTGGATTTTCTATATATCCCATCATTCACTAGAAAGGATTCCTAGGCCCACAAAGGCACAATTTTTGGCTTTACCGAAGCCCATAGTATGGTTCAAGGGTTTCTGGGCCAGTGGCTTTACCATGATCCAGAATTCGACTCAAGGATCAATGGGCGAGGTGTTTTTTAGTTCGAAGATCCACCCCACTCAGCTTCGAATCCAATATGGCCATCCCACGTTAACTTAATATGAGAACCCATCTCATGAAACATGTGATCTTTCACCTCCTTTTTTTGCTAATTTCCATTATTTTCATAAATAATTGTGCCAAAAATTCCATTTTTCCTTTCCAAATACTTAGCCATTACATTTGCAAATTTTCTTAGCCATAAACAACATAATGAACACCCCCTTGGATGTCTTGCCCAACATTCAGCTTGGAATAAGTGTCCCACCAACCATGGTTATCGTTTTTAAGTTTTAGTACATGGAATTTTCACTAGGGTTATTACAAGTACTGTCATTTTCGCCTTTCCCTCTCGATCTCTATCAAAATGACCGCAGATAGTATTTCTTGTGTAGTTTAGCCTACATGATATTAGTGAACCGTTTAGAGTAAACATCGACCTCATCATTGTTCAGCGTTGCATCAATATTTTCCTCATCTTCTTCATATGCGTTGATTTCTTGTTCTTTATTAGAGAAAGAGGAATATAAGTTCCCCTAAACTTTATTTGCATCTTGTATCTTTTCTTCTAGATCATCTTCTATATCTAGTGGATGATGAGTGTGATCTTGTTGTTTTTTCTTCTCCCCTTACAATATTCTTAGAAGAGGCCTTACGTAGGGATTTAAACATGGATTAACGACTTAAAGGTTTTGTTGTCAAATGTTTTTATTTTCTAACTCTAGTTTTATCATTCTATATAAGGAATTCTTCATTAACCTCTCCATCTCTTCTATCTTCTCCTCCATGTATTGATAGTGGAGTCGTTAGAGTGTTTACAATTAAGATCCAGACAATGGAGTCACTAAGGTGTATATAATGGAATTCAAATAGTGGAGTTGCCAAGCTGAAAGATCTACAACCCACACTTCCCTTGCTCACTTAACAAAGGGAATGTAAATATTTTTCATACCCAGGGAAAAATATTCTAATCCGTTCTCAGGAAGTGGTGCCAAATATATGTTGTTTATTTTTCTAGCACCTGTAGCACAAGTGCTTCAGGATATATAGAAATCTTTGTGGAGACAACCTTTGGGTTGATTACATACCAATTCCTATTACATATTAAAGAGAGAAATGAATTTAGGATTATCTCAGGGATAATACTATGCTCCATTGGTCACATAGTTTGGAAAGATAATAAAGGAAGGCCTCTTTCAACAGTGTTTCCTCAAGGTGAACTCAATAAAATACATGGATCCAAATACAGGGGGTGAATCAGGTTGATCTTAAAGAGGAATGTCTTTTTCTGATGTTCGACACACAATAATAGCCAACTTTAATATTTTCCTTATATTAAAGTAAAGAGGAGGAATAAAGGAAGTAATTATATGCATAGGGTTGTGAACAATACATAAATCCTAAGAAACAATACCCAATAGAAGGATGGAAGGTGGAAGAGATGGAATGACAGGAATTATGGAGTGAAAATTAAGGTTTCATGTTCTATAACTCATGGATGCACATATCACTAATCAACATATGTAAAACTATGCTCTTAAAGGTACATAAGTAAATCTTTAAATAACATAGGTATTCTTGCTACTTAGCAACATACATATAACCAAGAGAGAATGATACCGACAACTTCATTAGAGAATTTCAGTAGAAGAGAAACATACATGAAATGATATTTACAAAGGCGAAAACATATTTGTTACAACCATATTAGAATCACCAAAGAGTTTCATTAATCCTCAAAATAATTCTAATGTACTAGCACATTATATTTAGCCATGCATAGCTCGAGACCCTCATGAACAATCAAATAGAACCAAAAGTGGAATCATAAAATTTGGACTCCTCTAGGTGCACAATTCTGGAACCACTATTACTTGTTTCTTCCTCCTACTTATATAGAGAGGGGAAGCTTTGGAAAACCATTAGAAAATATCACAGCCTCACCTCTAGCTGTCCAATAAACCAGATATCTTGGTGTGCGAAGGCTGTTGTCGAGCCGTAAAAAGGGTCTTTTTCACCTCTAATTACCTCACATTAACTTGTCAATCCATAAACGATTTGTTGTTTCAAAGAGTGTACTCAGTTTGAGGCTGTTATTTGTCAGAGTAATGCAAGTAGTACAGTGCTCAAAATACAAGAGTAAACGTATGCTTAAAATAAGACCTACTTACAACAAAGCACTTTAAAACCTAAATCATGCATTCTGAAAACTAAGCAATTTATCAGTCAAGGGTCCGGTAACAGTAACTCATCCCTCTGTAAACTGATGTAACTAGAGATAAACAGATCATCAACCTGGGAACTAGACAACATATGTTAATGCTCGCTACAGTCTCAGATCATTCTACACACCAAAGCAATGATAACGCAAATAATAGGAAATGGAACAGCAACTAGGAAATGGAACAGCAACTAGGAAATGGAACAGCAACTAAGAAATGGAACGGAAACTAGGAAAATGTAAAAACAACCAGTTCTTATAAACAAGAACACCTTAATCTTCAGAGATAAGTGTAGCAATTATATCCTACATAAATCAGATAGCAATCTTTACTCTAAGAATAAATCAGACAGCACATGGAAATAGAACGACAACTGATTAGCAATGAAATATAGAACAATACTCAGAGCCAAATGTGAGTGCACGACAAACCAAGAGAAATAACACACACGACATGCCTTAATATTGAGAAAAGCAGTAATCTAATTTCGATACCACAAATATCAATCTTAGTTATAAAGAATAACAATTGTAATTCGTAATGGAACAGTAATGTCAGTTGAACAGCAATCGCAATTAAATGTAAACCATAGATGAATATAGTAATACCAATTTATGAATGTTACAGCACGATTACTTTGTAATTGAAAAACGATAACATTCCACAAAGACCAGCAATATTATATTAATGATTAAAGGAAAAACAATGCGTTACAAAGTCATAATGAACAATACGACATTCCTGTCACAGAGAACGATATTTCTCAGTTGAATCATAGATCAAATATCATAGAACCGTGATGTAAAATAATAAAACACAATAGATTACCGAAAAAAGTTGATAATGAAAACTACACACGAACTAAAGATAATGGTAAAGGAGCAAGTGTTCCACCAGGGTCGGGCCCTTAGCCTCCACGGACACACTGCTTGAGATTATTACAAGATCAAAGATGAAATAGCAACCAGATTTATATTAAAGCATTAAAACAGAGTTATAGCGGATGACTTCTTAACGAGAGTCGATGATCAAAGTTTCAAATATAGAGAAAAGTTACATAGAAAAATGACAACAGATCCTCCCTTCGGGCTCGCGTTGCTACCCCTTTTTATAACAGCTAAAGCAGAGATAACAATGAAGCGAAAATAGTTAAGGCAGCGATCCCTCAGGATCAAAGGATCCTGAGGGATTCGCCAAACTGTTAATTCCCAGTTATCCATTTGTTTTCTTGCACCGAGTCGATATCTTCTTTTCCTTTCCTTGGCTGATATGCTTTAATTTGGATCGCCTTGTTTGCATGTGGTTCCCCGCCAAAGGGACATCAGTTAACTTGGCCCTGTCTTTTTCTTTAGAACGAAAATATTTCGTTTTTCCCCTTTCCTGCATAAGAAATAACAATTATTAGTATTTTTGTGTTGCGTATAAATCTCGTAGATTTTGTCATGATTCTTATTATCTACCTAGTTCATGATGCAAAGGGGTTATGAGTTTTAAAGAAAAGATGACCAAATAATCCATAAAAACATACCTTCTTCAGTACTCCACACACCCCCCTGCTTACCCCTTTTCATGCCCTCATGAAAACATTGTAGTTGATATGTAAGGCAGTGAGAGAGTAGGCCAAAGATGGGATCTCATGTGGCGATCTACAGCCATGATGCCTAACTAGGTGTTCAAAAAGATGGCCTGTCTGACCCTTAGGCATCTCATATAGGGCTTGGTATCCAGGTGCAGGATGCCAAATAATCAGACTTCGGAACCTATATCCTAACCAAGATGGCCTTGCCCTCAAGATGAGTTCACCATAGAGGTTCAAGCAATCAGTGGCTAACTTAAAGTTCTCATAGTTAAATGGTTCCCTGAGTTGAATATTCAAATTAGAAATCTAATATCGAAATTTAACAGCATCAATGGCAAGGTCATTAATAGTAAAGAAGTACTCTATCCCTTGCCGATTGATTGTTGTATGAATGGGTCCTAATTCTTCAATCACGCCTGGAGTCCTCATGAGGTTCCTATGTTCCCTCCATAACTGTACTGGATTTCTAGGCTCAGCTCTTCCCCATAAATCTAATCCATTTTCTTGTCGTTGGAAGGAATTATAGGCTTTAAGCCATTTAATTTTATTAACCCTAAATGAAATAAATGCCTGTAATTGGATATCCCCAACGAAAGGGCCAGGGTTCTACTCTGTCTCTTGATCTAACACAAGGTTATGCAGATAGAATTCACACAATAATATTTGAACCTTTACTCCATAGTGCTCACAACAATTTATAAAATCATCAATAGTATTAATTTGTATAGGGGCTCCTGCTTTGACGGCCTTAATTTTCAATTACAAATATTGTTCCATTAAAAACAAGGCATAATTCTTAGCAAGGGCTCTACATGCTAGGACGTCAGTGTACAAAGAGCATAAGGTATCCATCTACTTGATAACTACATCTAACCTATGAGTTACCTTTGCGACTTTTTCTTCTTCCTTTCGCCATCCTTCAAAGGCTTGGCTTTCGAAAAAATTGAAATTCCTTAGTTGTTGTTGTAATTCTTCATGCTTTTCTCGAGACACTATTTGTTCTGTGAGTTTTTCTACTGCTTGCTGAGCTTATACCAAACCCTCTCATAGGGTTATTGTCCTCAAATCACTGTCCCACATGGTAGTGGTAAGCAGAAGATTCACTTGAATTTTCTTATTGCATCATCTGGGGTTTATGGTTCTCATTTCTTTAGAGGACTGTACCTCTGTCTGAACTTCTTTGTCACAGGTCGATACATCATCAGTTTGCACTTCAACATGGGCAATAGCTGAATGTTGTTCCTTTTGGTTTTGAACAGCAATCTGTGCTTCAACAAGGTTTTGAACAGCACGCTGGACTTGAGTCCTCCGAATCTTTTTCTTGAGGGGTTTTGCCGGAATGATTGGTTGTTTTACCCCCAAGGTCCTTTTTGCTCTCTTTCCCATTTTCAAAACCCTAATTTGTTGTCGAAGTCGTGCTATCACATTCAACAATCTTTGTTGTTCTTTTTGTAACCATTTAATTTCTTTTGTTTCCTTAGAAGGAACAATTGTCTGTTTACTCGGGCCTGGACTGTTATCTTGGCCAATTCCCTGGTTTTCTTCTTGGGCTCCTTCGTTGTTCTGTTCGGGTTGCTCAGGAGTAAAAACCCTAGCTGGTTTTGTTATTTCCTCGGTAACTTCTTTTTCCACTCCTTCTCTATGAAATTCTTCCAGTGTAGTCTGGCTGGGAGCGGATTGTTCCGCTTCTGCATCTTCATCACTTTTCTCTCCTGTCATACTTACATCATGAATGGAATGATCCTCTTCTTTCTCTTCCTCGTTGTGCAATTCTTCGGATGCATTTTTATCTTGAGCAGAATGTTCTTTCGATTCTTCTTCAATATGGAGGCCTAGCGGGCTGAGAGGTTGGGTATATTCGCCCATATTGGCCAGAATTTTGGCCAATTCATCTTCTTGCAATGGATTTTTCAATGGGTTGTCTTCGCGTTGCTTTGTTTCTTCCTCCTTCTGCCCAGGCTGCTCGGCTCTTCCTCCATTTCTCCTTCCTCATTTCCTTCCAATCCTTTCTCATTCTCTTCTCCTTCTAGTTGCGGGGGTTGCTCATCCCCTGAATTATCTATCTCCATTGGTTGGCTAGTATCCCCTTGGAAATTTTCCAACCTCCCTCTAATCCATGCCAATCTGACTGATTTCCTCTGTTTCAATGGTCTATCTGGTGTACTAGTAGCATGCTTACATTTCTGGGATTGCATAGTCAGTCCCCCGTCTATCATGGCAATTAGCTCTTCCCACCTGATCTGTTGCTGAGCAAGGTTGTGGCTAACTATCAACAGTATCAGCCCATGGTGACTTACTACCAATTCTACATGTTGTGACTTTTTCATGCTTCGGGCAACATCATGAAGTAATGAATTTAAAAATGCAGGTAAGTTCACAGAGCATTTTTGTTTTAATACGGCTAAAAGTTTAAGGTGTCATGGTCTTACCACGTCTTTCCTACCTTCACAAGTGATGTAGCTCTCGATGATCTTTGCCAATTCTACCCACGGCTCTCCTAATGCTACTGGTAGAAATCCCTTTCCTCTGATTGTCAGGTTCTCGCCTTCATCTTGGAAGATTTTTATGATCTTTTGCAATCTCTCCTTTAATGTCCACACAAGTCCAGTGGCTAGCAGTCCCGAGACCTCTGTAATTATGTCATCGGTGACTTCTATGTGTCTCCCCCTTACTGTGGAGTGATATTCATGCAAGTTCTGCAAGAATTCTATTGCTATGGTCTCGTTGGATTCTGTTGTGGCTACCAACAACCCCCCTTTTTATTTAGTGTTGTGACTAATACTAAATATATGGGGAACCTTAGCTAAAATTGAAAAAAATCAATTAGTGATTGTATTTCCTATTCAATAAAACTTACCATCGTAAACTTAAGAAAATACCTTTGAAAATATCTAAAAAAACTTAAGTTTTGTGATGAGTTAAGACAAAATCACTCCTTAAAGGATATCGTATCGCAGAAAAGATAACAGGACGCCTCCCTACAAGCCAAAACTCTAAGAATGCGAGATTGTAATGCAAGATCACATATTAAAAACATATATATCACACCGCATGCTTTAAAACGCACTTATGTTGAAAACCCGCAGAAAACGGCGATATGCGATATCGCATATCGCAAAATCGCACCTTGCAAGAAATACATTAAACGCGAAATGCACATACTTACGAGTTTGCAATAATACGACCATGCAATATTGTGATGTCGCGATATTGCGATAAAGCAGAAAAGCAATCTTACGAAAGAATGAAAGAGTGATCATGCGATATTGCGATTATGCGATGCATCGTCTCATCACAAATTTTTCTGGTTCATTATTCAAGGCAAAGTGTTCCCATTAAACGAGAATGGCTATGTGCTTTAAATGCTCATTAATGAAGTAGTTTCCATTTGTTAATGAAATCTAGTTTTGAGTTTATCAAAGAGCCAGTTCACGTAAGGTGGCATATTTTTAAATGTCTTCGGCAGTCAAAGCATTCTTGCCGTTATTTATTGTCATTACTCTCACCTCACTTGTAAACTGCAGGAACGAAGGACAAAAGGTTATAGAAGCAGTGTACAGGAAACTACGGTGAAAATAGGTGAGGCTCTGATATCTGAAGATAGACAAAAGGCACCCTTGCACAAAGACACAGCATGCAACAGAAACGCAGGTATTTTCACCTGGGAAGGCATACATAATCTATTTGAGGAAATAAATCCTAAAGTAATGGGATTTATGGCTACTACAGGCTCATCAAGGTCGTCTGAAGCATCAGTTGTAGAGTTAGCTTGTTCATTCCTGCACTGGAGAGTGGCAAGGCCCAAAATTCTCCCCTGCACAAAAATGGTTAAAGGAATATTAGACAACGCTGACATCAAGACAGGTAGTTTAGGGCTCAAGGTCAAGAGCTCTCAGAATCATTTTTTTCACAAAAAATTCAACTTTACATCCGCTACAAGAAAACATGCAAGAGACGAAAATCACACTAAGGAAGCCCGGATTAAGAAACATAGTCAGTTTCCGATGCGCGCTTAGCTTAATCGCGCATTGCTGGGTAAAACTTCTCGAAATGGGAAGCCTCTAATTTCTCAGTCTCCTGTAAGCCCAATACCGAAAAGATGGTGCCAGCTCTTGCTCATTCCGTTTTACAGCACATTTAAAGGCTGAAGTCAGCCAACTGACTCATATCAAGCAAATGTTGAATACTTGCGACATTAAGGAGAAAATACAGAAATAGTTAGTTTTAGATTTAATTTTAGAAATAGTTTTATTTTATTTTGCCTAGAAAAAGGACGGTCATTTAAACCATATCCTAAATTTTTGTAAATAATTATTTTTAGACATAGTTAGTAGTATTTAAACCCTTCTCATGCATTTAGAGAATGGTCCAGAAATTTATCAAAAACTTGTCCTTAGAACATGCACTTTTGCACCCTCCGAGGAGGTTTTGGTGAATGAATGGAATAGGGTTTATTGATTTTTGCATGTGATATTTGCTACTGATGTTGCACTTCTGTACTCTTAGTTGATGTTGGATTGAGAAGAGATAAATCTTTATCGCTTGAAGCTCATGAGTAGAACTAGTTATAAATGGTACTTCTATCTCTTAACTGTTTCTATCTCTTGTGTTAGAGTGATATTTAAATTCAGTTGTTTACATGTTAATGATTGAATGTTTGAGTTATCATTTGGCACTTTTGTACGGTGATAGCTATTTATTTGTGTTTGATATGTGAACATCTTACTATGCGATATGCTTCTCACAACTGTTTCGTCTAACTTTTTATGTGAAGTAGTTCATATATATTAAATTATTTTCTTATAATAGTTGAATGATCTTTATTACCAATTTTTATTTGAAATCATTTTAGATCACACAACAGAAAAATCTTACCCCGGGTTAGTATAGATATTAGATGTCGTTGCTTTTTTAGAATACAATTGCATATCATTAGATTAGAATTAGAAGTAGATTATCTCATTTAGATCTTTTAAAGCCACAAACATCAATCAATCTTACACACACACACACAAATTGGGAAACTAGTCCCATTATCCCCAGTCAGACCCGCTATACCAAACGGAAAAGGAGTTGCCAACCAAGGTCCGGATGTTATACGAGAATAGTCTCCACACGGATGCTACTATTCCCACTAAGATGGGTGGCTATCTTAGAAACAAACAATCAAAGTATACTATTGATTCCTTTTATGAAAATAGATGAGAGGAGAACCAAGAGGGCCAACCTGAGTCTTGCGCTCGATTTCCTCTCCTTCTTTGATAGAGTTTTTCTGCTTGCTCTTTGTCTGCTCAGCTTCAAAAGGACCTGTAGAATCACAACAACATACTACTATGCAAGAAACAAGGATCTAAGTTCATAAATAATGCAGGATCAGATGTGCATTAACCATATACAAGCATCTATAACAAGTACACAAGAATATGGAAGGAAACAAGAATAGCTTTATTTAGATGAAAAGTAGCAAGAGGATTACAACCATGAGCTCTGACCCAGCATCATCTTCCAGCTAAGAAGCCCTTCTTCACCTCAAGCAAAGCAAAATCACCCAACAGTGTGAATCTACACTAGAATACCAACAACACTTCTCTATAAGTTACAAAATTCCAGCGTGTGGATCTCTGTGATGAGGGATCCATATATAGATGATTACAGAGAGGTGAGTTATCTTTTGGGATCTTGATTAGTGTCTTCTCTCTGATAGTTCCTGCTTCCACTTGGAGAATGATGATCTCTTACTCATCCTTAGTCGAAAATGGAGTGGCAAGTGTGAGAGGGGAAGCTTCTGGAAGATTCCATGATTTTCCACCTCGCATTTTTGTCCCTGCCATTTGTCCATTCCCGACCATCGCACCCTACAGAGGAGCAAAACAGTATGCATCACACCCTTTACATTGGGAAGGTGATATGCATCGCACCCTCTGCATGGAGCTTTCAATATGGTCCATTTTTGACCATTTATGAGCAGTTTTCAGTGGAGAACTTCTAATCAGTTGACCTTGTTCCTTTAGGCAGTGTTTGTGCAAATTAGCAAAAGCTATAACTTCTAAAGAAGCATGGAAGATTTTGAAGAAGAATTTGGTGTTGGTAAATGAACAATAATTTGAGAGGACAACAAAGGTTGGAGAGTCCCACTCAAAAGTGGAGAAGTCAACAGCTGATATGAGAGTAGATGAGCAAGACTATGAGAGGACAACAAAGCTTGGAGAATCCCACTCAAAGGTGGACGACAATGGTGACTAATGATCTTGAGTGTGCATGAAAAAAAAACAATATCAGATAAATGATATGGAAGTTTATGAAAACAAGGAAGAATGCATTAAAACCATTTTTCGACAATGGAGTCAAGAAGAGATAAGGTTCTGCTATAAAGAAATATGAAAAAAAGAAAGGAAGAATGCATTAAAACCATTTTTCAGCAATGGAGCAAGACTATGAGAGGACAACAAAGCTTGGAGAATCCCACTCAAAGGTGGATGACAATGGTGACTAATGATTTTGACTGTGCATGAAAAAATTAACAATACCAGATAAATGATATGGAAGTTTATGAAAACAAGGAAGAATGCATTAAAACCATTTTTCAACAATGGAGTCAATAAGAGATAAGGTTCTGCTATAAAGAAATATGACAAAAAGAAAGGAAGAATGCATTAAAACCATTTTTCAGCAATGGAGTCAAGAAGAGATAAGATTTCTGCTATAAAGAAATATGACAAAAATAAATTTAAGCTCAAAAAGTAGGGCAAAGAATCATTGAAGAGGAAGTTGTAGAAGGCCTACTGAGATCAAAGTCAAGACAACCAAAGAAACATTGTAGCAGCAACAAGTAAAAAAATATGAAACAATTTCGAAGATATAGAATTTTGGAGAAGAGAAAAAGAAAATGCAAAATTGTAAAAGTTTTGAGTTATTGTAAGCCTAATTGAGTCAATTTCTATTGTAATCCTATAGTTGAGTCATGTTTGAATTATGTTGACTAGTTGGAGGGTTGGAAATTGTAATTACTCATAGTTGAGTCATGTTTGAATTATGTTGACTAGCTGGAGTGTTGGAAATTGTAATTACTTGGACATGCAAGAGCTAGTTAATTTTGTGCGTGCATATCATATTCTATGTGGGAGAAGGTCATGTTTCAAAAGTAGGTAAGAAGTCAAAAGGACAAGGTGCTAAACATGTTGCAAGGTGTGGGGAAGCTGAGTGCAAACTTCTTAAGCTTGTTCAATTTCTACGTAATCCCAAGGGTTATCAAGAATATTTTCATATATTAAGATTTGGTCACGATGATAACTAACTTCCTTCAAATTATCAGGATGACTTTTTGACTGTGGCCCTAGGTCAAAATTAGTGGTTGGTCAAGATAGCTTAACTATTTAACTTGATGAACCACATTGGTTGGTTCGAATAGACAAAGGTCTTTCTATATGTGATTTAAGGGAAACTCTTCTTATAACTATGATGGATCACATAATCCTCAATTCTACAAAGAATAAAGATTTGTACATAATTTGTGATATAATTGGATTAACTATAACATTGCTAAATTAATTTTTATTTTGGGTTCACCATCACAATATGATTGAATTCAGTACTTGCTGTAGATGCTTAATAGCATATCCCAAAATAGATGATCATGGCTGATCATACTGCTAAAAAATATATCTCCAAAAAAGATATAATGGATACAGTAAACTGTTCAGAAAGTATATCTTCAAAAATATTCAAAATTTAACCGCCTATAGTCAATAAGTATATGATTAGCAAAAGTGCCAAAAAAAAAACCTGCAATATGTCATGTAGATGACTCTCGTGAGAAATTTAGTAAACATTATTATTATTATTTTTTATATTGTGTTTATAGGTGATCAGAAATCTCGTGAATGAGCTGCGCATCTACCAAAATGAAAAAAACAACAAGGGTTTGCTGTGATAACACTCATTTCATCAATTAAACCTCTACTAATAACAAAACTAAATTTACACAGAATGTATCTTCCATTGAAAGCCAATTTTTTAACATCTAACATTTTCCAAATGATAATCAAATTGGGGTTAAAGTCTCATGGCAGTGAAGATTCTATTTCTGTTCTAGACCTTTGCTTGAGATATCAGAATGTCGAGATCCATTGTATCTTGCTATTAACAGTGCTGCTATTTATATTTAAAGATGGCGGCAGGGAAAATTTAGTTTAACTTCTGTACGTCAATTGATTTACTGGGCAGTTAGTTTCATTAATAATAATGTTTTAAAAAATAGATACCCATATTACATAGATAAACGATACACAAACATTACGCTGTATTACATTTAGCTATATCAAACAGCGAACGAGGCTTTTATTTCCCGTCTCGAATTTTATAAAAGAGCTCCTCATGCATAAATAATCATGTGGAGCAGAGAATTACCCTTATCAGCAGAAATAATAGCCACAAACCAGAAATAAAGTTTATTTTATGGGATTTTCAGAACAATATCCATCTGCACTCAATCTACAAAGCACCCGTACTTATACAGTGTTAATAATTATAATAATAATAAGAATCCGCTATTTTCTTGAATTTTTTCCGCTTCTCCGTTGATGCTACATTTTCTTTAGGCTTTTGATTCTCTGGATTTTCATATTTGATGTTGAAAAAAGAAGCAGCCAGAGGGAGTCCGAGTTGATTAGTATGGGCAAAAGCTCTGGTACTGAACTTCTCCCGCGAGTTGGACACAAGGACGGAGCGCCGGGAGTTGATAGGGTTGTCAACCTTGAACAATGTCAAAACCATCTTGCGCGCACCCACTCTTGGAGGTTCATAGGCGACGACCTCCTCCCTAAAATTTGCTGATGATATTGCACCACAAAGAAACAAAAACTTATTCACCCACGGCGCCATTAAATCTGTGGAAGTCGATGTGAAGGTCAAAGAAAGAAACAAAACCATATCAATATACCTTGCTCACAATCAAGGGAATGGGTAATTAACCTGCAGTGCAACGTAGCGATTAATAATGTTACTGTGAAATTATTTAATGTATTCTGAATGCAAAATAATGAAGAACTTGAGTTGAGGATTATAGCATACCAGTGCAGATACTCGCCGCCGCCAGGAGCGTCAGGATCAGTCATAACCTGATTATGTAGATTTATTAACACGTTAATGATAATATGATTTTCAATTGGAGGAAATATAAATAATTATTTGATAACATATGGACTATTTTAAAATTACCAGCGTCACTATTTTAGGGTTCTTGAAAGTTTCCAAGATGTCCTCGGCATCGCCATAGTGTTCAACACCAGTAGGTCTGCGTTGCACTTGGGCAGGCGATACTTGGTCACCTAAGCTGATTCGCTTATGGTGGTATAATAGAGTCAACTCCATCAGAGGATTGAAATCGTCCACAACGCGTTCTATAACTCCAGATTCCACCAGCTTCTGCTTTATCTCCTCCATTAAAATCGCCAATCACCAAGACAATTCAATGAAAACACTGCGCCAGTTTTAAATGTTCTCATGCTATATAGAGAGATGGGCGGAGGAAAACTAACGGATATACTGTAAAAGATACATACACTGTTTTAAACCCTATAACGTTAACTTGGAAATTGGAAAGAAGTTGAAATTGTAATGTGAATAACTCTAAGATATACAATTTCATTTACATTTTAATTTGATTTGATAGATGATTTTGTTAAGGGAAGATATACAATTTCATTTACATTGCAATTTGATTTGATATATGATTTTGTATAGGGAAGATATGTAAGTTTAATAATCACTAGTAAATAGGATAAGAAGAAGAACAAATAATGTAAATACAAGAGTTGGTTGAGATAAACGACCCAATTTAATAAAGCATATACAGTGTTGCATAATGTCGTACAAAAAATTATATACTTATTTAATAAGTAATAATTAAATAATAATAATTGAATAATCTTCTTTCAAAAATTTTTATTTCACAGCACATTTATAAGTGCAAATACTTAATTTGTTTAATAAAAAATTATTGTTTTTGTCTTTTTTATTATTTTATGAGTTTTACAAATAGAAATTTTTTGGATAATTTTAATAGGGAAGATGGTTACAAGCTAAGCTAATCCTCAAACTTGTCATCTGCCATATCTTTCTCTACTCTTGACTTGGCCCTGCTCTCTCTATTCCTCTCTTCCCCCTCTTGTTGGTCACCTTGAAGAATTTTGGTTGTCTCTACTTTATCTCTGGAATAGATTCTCTTCATCATTAATGTGCTTTACTCTTTAATTCTTACCCTCACACCATATCTCTGTGGACTCTTGACTAGACCTTTCTCTCTATTCCTCCTTTCCCCTCTTGTTGGTCACCTTAAAGAATTTTGGTTCTCTCTATTTTATCTCTCTAATAGATTCTCTTCATCATTAATGTGCCTTACTCTTCTTTATTTCTATCCCCTACCATAAATCTTTATTGTTCCATTAATCTTATAAATCTTTATTGTTCCATTAATCTCTTTTCATCTTAGTAATCACTTGAAATTTCATCATGCCAAAATAAATTTAGATAACCTTATATGACATTAACTCATCTAGATTCCAATTTTCATAATTATTCATATAATCCCATCTCTTCAATTAACATGAAATAACTTCTAATTCTTCATCTTCTATTGCTATTTCTTCATGTAACAAAAGTTTTGCCCAAATCTTGTTCCATAATTTTTCCTCTCAACCACTAATTGACTAATTTATTTTAATAAAGAAAAAGGTCAATTATTAGATATAATTATATTTTCCATTTTAAAAAATAATTCTTATAATTTTAATTTTTAAATAATTATTATTATTAATCTCCTATTTCTTACTTCAAGAAACATTTTTCAATTATCTCCTCCCTTCCACCTTTATTCAAAAATCAAACTAAAAATCTAATTTCCTAATCCTTCTTGGTCAAATTTTGGTCAATAATTATTCCATTTCAATCATTAGTTGACTGATTTTTGGTCAAAAAGTAAAATTGATAAAAATATTATTATTTCTACCTCCTAAGAGTTAATCATCCAATACATAATCCAAAAGGTTCCTACTCCAACAGTGGTTTACTCTCAAGGCTCTCTTTGGTCCCTCATGATGGATGAAGTTCCCATCCTAAAAGTTAGGAATCACATATGCCTTTCAGGAAATCTATAACAATATGAATCACTTTGGAGGTCTCCAATCAATCATATTTTATTATTAATAATTTTTTTAATATTAAATGTTTACAACTACTATCTCATAGATATATAAACTCATTTATAATATTTATTGATAATATTAAGATAGTGAAATTATTTGACATCAAGGTAGGTTTTAGTTTTAAATAATATTTCACATGAAATTAAAATATGCTATTAAATTGTTGAAAATTAAGAAAATATTGATTAATAATAAAATAAATACAAGTCAAAAGATTTAATTTTTAATAAGAATATTTAAAAAAATAGATTTAATTAAAAATAAGTGGGAATAAAAAATAAATAAATGATGATGATTGTGGTGGTGATTATTGTCCACAAAGATTAATGTGGTCTATGAGACCTTAAGAAACTAAGCCATTAATTGAGGTTTTTTATTATTTTATTTTTATGATAAAAAAGAAGGGAGAGAAGCTTAGTTTTGTTGACTTAATAAGTTGAGAAGATTGGTAGTATGGAAGATGTTTTAGAACAATATAAGAGAGTGATTTTCATCTTGCATATTCTTTCATCCCAAGGTGTTTTGAGAATAGATCAATGTTGAGAAGCTCATGAGAGTTAGTTTTTATCTTTGCAATATTCATTTTCTTCTTAGCACTAATCAAGATAGAAAGATAATTCTGGTTAGTAAGAGTGGGGTTGATCACCACCTTATAATATCTTAACTTCATTTTTCCATGTGACTCCTTATCATCCCACAGCTTATCCTTAAATTTGGAAGTAACAATGTTTTTAATATTATCTTTATTTTCCAAGATGATTTCCTCCTTTATCCCCCAACTGCTAGGACTTGACATCCTTATGCCAACCTCTCTTGAGAAAGATGTGGGGATATTGATAATAACATAAGTGTGAGACACACAAATTTTATTAATAAAGAGAAGAAAAATTACATAAATTATGTAAGAGCTTACACACAATCACTCAACACCCTTGCAATTGGAGAGAAACAAGTTTTAAATAAGATTGTGTCCTAAACTAATTTTTGATGGATCACTTATTTCATTCACAAGTGTTTATTTACATTCAATGCACTTATAAAGACACTTGTAACTATTTTCCTAAATTCATTCCTAAGAAACCACATATCATATCTCTTATAACAACTAGTTATTCTAAAAAGTCTCCAATATTTAATTAAATATTCTAGATAATTAAATAGTATAAATATTTAAACTATAGTTTATGTATTTTGTATCATCTAACATTTCCCCATTTGATCCAAAAATACATTACAATAGATATTAAGCTCTTCTCTGAACTTAGTAAATTTGATCTTGTTAAGAGGCTTTGTGAAAATATCTAAGATGTGATCTTCTAAAGGACAATATATCGGTTTGATGACGTCATTTGTGATGAGTGTCCTCATGTAATATTACTTTGTATTGGCATCCATTGTTTTGGAATGGAAAAATGGCTATCAATGAATAAAGATGTGGATTTTGCTTGAGGAATTCCTAAATCCTACAAAACTCGGCGTAACTAGGCAATCTCACATGCTACTGACCATGCTGATATATATTCTGCTTCTACCAAAGAATTTGCCACTATCTCTTGCTTCTTGCAAATCCAATAAACTGTTGTTGATCCCATGTTCCTCAATTTACCGGATGTTGATGCTTGATCATCAATACTTCTAGCAAAATTTGCATTTTAATATCCACCAAGTACAAAGTTATTAGTCTTTTTGCAGAGAAGAGCAAAATGTTTCGTCCCTTGGATATATCTAAGGGCCCTTTTTGCTACATTCCAATGGCTTTCCCTTAGTTCATGCATAAATCTAAGAGAAAAATAACTACATAAGATCAGTCTAGATGAGTGGTTGTCAAATACATAAGGTTTCCAATCAATTGTCTCTAAGAAGTATTGTTTAACAATTCCCCCTTCAAAGTTTGAAAGTTTTAAGTTTTTCTCCATTAGGGTGAGAATCAACTTGCAAGCTTGCATTCCAAATCTTTTGAGTATCTTAGATGCATACTTTCCTTGAGTAATGAAAATATTATTTGGATGTTGTAATACTTCAACTCCAAGATAGTAGTGAAGTTATCCGATATTATTCTTCTTAAATCTAACACGTAACTCCTTTTTTACCTGCACAATATGATCATTTTGGTTACCATTAATGATCAAGTTGTCCACGTACATAACTAGAATCACCATATTTTTACCCTATTGGCACACATTTAAGTTATCATTAGATTCACTTTGCTTAAAGCCAACCTTGCGAAAGTACTTATCCATTTTTGCATACCATGTTAGTGGAGGTTGTTTCAACCCATATAAAGCCTTGATTAATGTGCATACTTTGTGTTCCTGTCCTTTGATCTCAAAACATGGAGGTTGAGTCATATACACTTCTCTTGCAAGTCTTTATTGAGGTGATAGCCATTTGGTGTACTTTCCATCCTCTTTGAGCTAATAATGCAAGCTCTTATCTCATGGTAGTCCATTTTTCTATAGGCACAAATGTTTTTTCATAATCAATTACTTATTGTTGTGCAAAACCCTTGGCAACAAGACTTGCCTTGTACTTGTCAATTTTTCCATCTAATTTATACTTTATTTGGTAAACCCATTTACATCCGACATGTTTCACATTTTTAGGACAATCAAAACGTTTCCAAATGTTATATTCCATCACTTCCTTTTGTTGGAATTATGGTTTTGTGTTGTCCTTGAAGGAAACCAAGGATCATTTTTATAGGAATTCTACGATTTGGAGAAGGCAAAGAGGAGAATAAAATATGTTTTGATCTGAGAAGCGAAAGTTTATTTTCAATGACCAGTCCTTCTAAAATCCCTTATATTAAGGAACTATATATAAGTATTCATTTTATATATCAAAATGGAGTAGTGCCAATATATATATAAAATAATTAGAGGGGGGGCCTGCGAATTTACAAAGGAGCAATGTAAGAGAGAAATGTGTGGAGACAAATTTTATATGGAGTAATGGGTCCTTCTCAAAGGCTCCATCTTGAAGGTGTTTATACATTTCAATTAAGACCACAATAAGCACGCTAGTAGTAATAAGCATGTCCCTCCTAGAGGTTTCACCCTCGTTGTTTTCATGAATAACTTTTTCCTTATTTTGCATCAACCTAGAGAGAGCATGCCTAAAGTCTTACTAAAGGTAGGCCACACCTGAATGTTCTACACCTATGGTTTATATAAACTTTGTCTTCCATCACGCTTAGCTGGAATGAACATGCTTACATGGCAAAGGTGGGTCCCGCCCTGAATATTTACAACTCAAATGTTATAATTAAATTACTTTGGTAATGAATCACACTACAATGGCTGAGATTAAGTGCAAAGGAAGTATACAAAGGTCTCTCTCTCTCTCTCTCTCTCTCTCTATATATATAATATATTATATATTATATATATATATATATATATATATATATATATATATATATATATATATATATATATATATATATATAATAATATATATATTATAATATATATATAATATATATATATATATATATATTATATATATATATATATAATAA
Source organism: Pinus taeda (assembly GCA_000404065.3). Lineage (NCBI taxonomy): Eukaryota > Viridiplantae > Streptophyta > Pinopsida > Pinales > Pinaceae > Pinus > Pinus taeda. The sequence continues at coordinate 5,129 of APFE031379816.1, read as the reverse complement.
TATATATATATAATATATATATAATATATATATTATATATATAATATATATAATATATATATATAAAGGCTAGAGAAAGACCTTGGGGCGTAAAAGAATAACCATTGTTACAGTAGTTGAGTAAAGGGTTGAGTTTTTAATATTAGGGAATATGTTTGCACACCTATATTATGGGGAATTTCCACAGTAATTTATATCCCTCAGTTGAAGGAATCACCATTCTATTAATAAATCTAGGCATTGCCGGAATTTTTCTCATTAAAATTTGTGCACTAGGTCATATTGATTCTGATAAGATTTTACAATGCTATTTGTGCCTGTGGTAAGCATAAATCAATGTTTTTTACCCTTGGTATTGATGGGATCAAATATCTATAAAAGGAGGATCTATCATGAGCTAAGTGTGTGTCCAAATTTGATGAGTCTTCTATATTCTTGAGGAGGTGCACACTAGTAAGAAAGAAGTTTGATTGATGCTCAGATCTAAATATAGTTAAGGAGCCAACAATTATGTTTGTTTTGCAGGGACAATAAATGGATGAGATGTTATGATTCATGACAGAGATCTATGTGTGACAAAAAATTATGATTTTATCAATGTATTTGATGAAGAGAAGGGCTCCATATGAATACTTGTTAGTGTACATTATCATTATTTGATGTTATGAACCTATGAATTTTCTACTGTTTGTCAATGAAGTCTTGATGGTTTATTTTTTTAGAGGCACTATTACTATTGCTACATATTATAAAGGGTTTGAGGAATTATGAATCTTGTTCATACTTTTGTTGTTTGACAATTACCGCTCAACTTAATATTGACAGAATGGATGAGAGAGTTGCAGAGATAAACTTGGGACTTAGTACTCTATTCAATATTGTTTTAGCTTAGTGATTCAATAAATTGGTTGTATTCAATGATAAATTTGCTTCAATGATTCTGTTAAACACACATGGACATCAAGAGAGATATGAAAGATAAAACGTGCAAGTACAATTTTTATTGACAAATGATGTACATTTATAGTACATTATGTGACCGTTGGGTTACACAACCCAAGGTCTCTTGGACTCCTTTTGTCCATTCGGCTTCAACATTAACCCATTGAGGATTAGGTGTCCAACATTCCCCCCCTTAATCCGAAGGGTTATGTATGAGTCCAAGAAGAGAGCTGTAATACAAAATGTGCAAATATGCATGGCCGCACTAGGTTGAATGTGCTCTATGAAATTTTGGTATAAAGGGCAGTGGTTTAAGGATGACCACCAACACTGGAACGCTTAGTGCAGTTCCCAGAACTCTTCCAAAACTGGCAAGAAGTTGAAGTCTTCTGCTAGAGGAAGTGCTCCTATTGTTTTGAAGAGGGAAACCTTCAACCATGAAAGGGAGTGTCTCACCCCGCATAAAAGGGAGAACTTCAACCTGAAAAGGGAAGTCTCAACCTGTGATGGTTTAAGGATGACCAAAAACTCTGGAATGCTTAATGCAATTCCTGGAACTCTTCCAAAACTGGCAAGAAGCTGGAGTCTTCTATTAGAGGAAGTTTTCTCAATTTTGTTCCTGGAATTCTTCCAAAACTGGCAAGAAGCTGAAGTCTTCTGCTAGAGGAAGTGTCCCAGATTTCCAACTGAAGGCATTTTCACGGGCATCTTTGTCTCTGGCTACAACTCTGAAACTGGTGTAGTAGGTTGTGGCTCAGGTTCGCTTGATGTGACTTTGAAGCTTGTAGATGACCATCATTTCCCCCCTGTTAGATACAAGGTGAGAGGATGGAGAAAACTCAACTGCAAAACTGTTCAATACTCTAGAACAAGTTCTGACATGTGTTTGGAATATCTTCTTGGTTGTTGATGCCCATTGCCAAGAAGCGATCATCCAATATGAATCTTTGTTCTTGCAGGACGTTTGTTTCTGAAGCATCTGTTTGAAGAATGGCTAGTTTTATGATAGTGCTTACATGGATGAAGATCAAAACAATGATCTTTCAGATGGCCAACTCGGTCATGGTGTTGGCATTTCACGATCTGTTGTTGTTGTTGTTGTGGAAGAGGGGCAGAGTCTGGAACAGCTGACGCTAAACTATCATGAGGAGCAGGTGAACTGTCATGAATGAAACCAACACTCTGAAACTGAATGGGTTTTGAGTAGTCTGGAATATGAAAGGACAAGTCCTTGTCATATCCAAGACCAGTTTTGTGCTAGTTGTGGACAAGTTGTTCCCAAGGTCTGATGATGGGCTTAGAAAGTGCCGACTGAGTTTCTGCATCTGCATGTACAACTGCTGCTTTATTTGAATGAACTACAACATTATTGACTTTCTGATGCAGGTGCATGCCACTCAGAGGGAAAAAGCTTGCAGTTTCTATGTTTTTCGAGTTAAAAATAGGATAAAAATAAAACATGCTATTTTTTTTAAAAAAAGTAGGATAAGAGGGATGAATAAAACTTGTTATCTTTTCATAAGATAGACAAATTGTAAAAGCCTTAATTTACTATATAAAATGCTGCTTTTGTACTAAATAAGGTTATCTATTATGAATGAAAGGGGGATTGGGCACCAAGTTGAGGGAGGCGATGCGAGTGTTATTTTGAAAAACTTTCTCTCATGAAAAAAAAACTGAATATTACATTATGAATTAGTATGAAAATCGCTATAAAAAGTTGGGAAATTCCACAGATTTCACATGGCGCAACTGTTGTATGTGATATATATAAATCTATGTATTAATGCTGCAGTGGAAGGTGGATATATATAATACCGTGTGTGAATTTCTTGGGAAGCGTAAATTCCAGTTATTGAATTCAGAGCAGTGTTATATGCATGGAAAGGACAACACGTGCCTAATATATTTGTTGTTAATTATATATGCAACCGATTGCAGGGGATAAATATATAAAACTGAGTATGAATACCTTGCAAGTGTGGGCGAAATGGATTGCATGAGATACATAAAGATCTGCGTAATTATTACAATTGAGTGACGGTGGTAGTATAGGTTCATGCTTGCGTAATTTCCAGATTTAATAAGAGTGATACAACATTATCTGTTGAATGTGTGCAGCAGGTTATCCTTGAGTTCGGTTCCACGGAGGCCAATTGGAACCATCTTTTCCAATTGTCATTGCTATTGTTCTTGAATTTGATTCGTTCGACCGTAAGTGGAATGAAAGCCATAGTATGGTAGGAGTATGATCCAAACTTATTTGCATCGTTGTTCGTCGTCCATTACCTCAACTGGCATGAGTGCATGATGCCAAAACGACATCGATCTCTGAGCATTCTATTGGTATTGAAAGAGGAGCATCGTGGGTCTCTAATGTATTGTGTTTGCATCGTTGTAGCAAATCAATTCTTGACAGGTCGCAATAATTATAAATCTATAGTTTCCTTGTAAGGCATGCTTAAAATTTTTAAGTTTGATGCCTTGATTCTAACTTAGGAAGGTTGTGGCCTGTTAAAGAAAAGGAAGGAAGCTATCAGTTAATGACTGATACTTCGGGAGATAATATAAAGGAAATTGAGGCAGAGATTCAGGAGATTACTGTCAAATTAGAGAGACTATCATTAGAGCCTGCAACCTCACCATCACTTGCTGTTTATGGGAGTCTGTTTCAATCTTCTGAATAGAAACAGGTGCAGAATGATGACTCCACTGCTGTAATTCTTTCTGTTGTAGCTTTGTCTCAAGCTGCAAAAACTCAATATTCTCATATGCATTTTGGAGACAAATTTTAATATTGGAAAGAGAGGTTTTGTTGATCTTAACCATCTCATCAACAGTGGAAAGTATTAAATTGTTCAGTAGTTTCAATACATCATCTATTCTATCCATTTCAGACCAATATAATCAGAGAAGTGATGTTATCTTCAGCTACAAATTGGTCTATAAAATGATAAATAATTGCAACTATTAGATGAGTAGCAGGATACCAGACAGCACAGTATCAATTTCAATGTAGCAAATGACTCGCTGCTTTAATGTACTTGAATACAATTTAGATGCAGATCACCTATGGATATAATGAGTATTTCAGCCTCCAATTTGACTCCTTGATTAATTTGGCAGGAATATATTTGGAACACAAACTCGCCCTTGACACCTTGATATTTTAGAGCACAATTAAATCTGGTGTAATTTCTCCACAAAGATCTCAAATTTTGAAGACTGGGAATAAACCTATGGTTTAAAGCAAAACCAGATTGATATTCTCAAAGCAATTTCAAAAGTCTACCAATGAATCAATGGATTCAGGTGGCAGTCTAAAGCATTGACACATCCTTCAAAACCTACCAACCATCAGAAAAATCAGATCTTGCTAGCTAGAACACGCTCACGTTTCACCACAAAACTTGATGGAAACCAACCAGCCTTCATTCTAGGAAGGTGTTGTGGGCAATGAACCATCACCATCCTCGTCGTCATCAGTGGCAGTGAATGTCAATCCTTTGTCTCCTCTATTGAAGGGAACGGGGTCCTAAAACATGCCACATTCTAATGGCGTTTTGGCACATGCTTCACAATTTCGCCCACAATCGATGAAATACTCTAGATTTCCTCGCATAGCTTGCCAAATCGTATAAAATTCTGCGCGCGCCACTGAATCGCCCAGTTCTGGCATCCGCCCGCAGGGCAAGGAGCTCACTCAAACGTCGGGTCGTCTTCCAGCTAAACGGAGCAAAAACAACCCTGTGCAGGCGCCTTGTGCGCAAATACAAACCGTTTCCAACCAAAAATCCACAACGTCGGAGTGGCAACAAAGGAAGGCTCGACCAAGCGGTTTTCAAGAGACTGCACACACAATAAAAATTTATAGATTACAGCCGAACGAATAAATTTTCCTGCCACAAGAAAACATTAAAGTCGGTCTGAAATGAACTAGAAGTTGATAGTTTTAAAACACAGTAAAGGTAGGAAACCCCCCAAGACCATCGAATACCACTAATTAAATTTTTCTCTCATCTCAAGGCATAGAAGTTTAATGTATGAAGTGTGGGGTGGGGTCATAAATTAATTTGACATTTTGATTTTGACTTGTGATTGTCGTATGATAATAAATGTGGTTTCTGTAGTTAAGAGTTTGGGTTGATTTATCATTTTTTAAATTAAGTTTAATATTTTAAATAATA
>APFE031379806.1:105948-167278 GCA_000404065.3 Pinus taeda | reverse complement strand
CGGCTATTCTTTGTCTGCATAGTTGTCACCATTCTAAACTATGTTTACTTCTTCTTACCCTGTAAGATCCTTTGTTCTCCATTGTCATCCAATCAATCAATAGCCTCATCATAGTAGTCTACCTTATTCCTATGAAGATATATCTGGTCCATACCCAACAACATGTTATACAATCCCAAGAACAATACATTCAAATGTGATGAGGTAGGCATACCATGCAACCCAAATGCACAAGCTCTTACCCAATGATGAACTCTCTTCTTTGTAACTATAGCCAACTGCACTATCCAAGATTCTACATGCACTTCTTTATTCAAACTACACTTATCCACCAAGTCAAGGTTAACATAATTATAATTAGCAAAAACTTTAACACTCCCTCTCAACTAGGAGAATTCCACCTGATCATTATGCCATCCTGCCATCATGAACCATTTATGAATCTCATCTCATATGTCCTCTACTAAACATTGATATGAATAATGAATTAGAATTTATCGAGAGTGAATGATGAGATGTTATTACTCTCTAATGAAAAAACTTAGTCCAAAAGTATAAAGTCAATTAGACTTGATCCCAGATCAAGTTGTTAAACACCATGCATCCTATACATAGGAAGTACAACAATACATGATGTGTTCATCGGTAAAGCTATGGTCCCTATCCACTTTTCCCAACTCATTGGCCAAATGAGAGGTACTTCCCATGAGTCCCAAACTACATGGGTAGGATGTATGTTGGGGCATTAGCAGGAGAAGGTGAACCACTCATCTTGCTCATATGCCATAGGAGAAGGTGAACCACTCATCCTATTCATATATCAATCGTAGGGGAAGGTGAACCACTCACCATAGACACATGTGTCCTCAATCGTAAGGGGAGGTGAACCATTCACCCTACACACATGTCAACCATCACGGGGTAACATAGGGGAAGGTGAAGCACTCACCCTGTACACAACACACCAATAGGGTAAGGTGAACTACTCACCCTGTACACAATGCACCAATAGGGGAAGGTGAACCACTGACCCTATGGTCGCTCATAGCTCCAAGAAGTACCCCAAGCCCCCAGGAGATCTCAGAGCTCAAGCTCCACCTCAAGCAGGATACTCATCGGAGGGTCTTTCCATGAATCCAAGTCTCTCTCGGAAGGTTAAGAATTTGACCTTCCCAAAGGGATTTGTGAGGATGTTTGCGACCTACTCATCAGTCCTGATGTGTTAAAGCCTTATTTCTCACTGATGTACCATATCCCGGTAAAGTGGTACCTAATATCAATGTGCTTGGAGTGGTCATGGAACATGATATTCTCTAAAAGACGAATCCCACTTTGGTTGTCGTAGTAGAGCATAATGGTATCCAACACATGCTTAAATAGCTCACTCAAGAGATTCCTCAACAAAACAACTTCACAACAAACCATACTAGCAACAATATATTCGGCCTTAGTGGTGCTTAATCAACTTATTTATGTTTCCTTCTCATCGAAGATATCGAAGTAGACCCCAATGAAAAGCAACATCCAGACATACTTTTACGATCCACCACACTGCCAACCCAATTAGCATTAGAATATCCATGTAGCCTCAAATTTCGGCATTGTATCTTAGTCCATAATTGATTGTGCCACAGATATATCTCAATATATTCTTAGGAGAAATCCAATATATGTGATGAGGCTCGACCATAAATTGACTCAATGTATTCACAGTGAAGCATATGTCTGGACGAGAGTTTACCAAAAACACTAGGGCCCCCACAATTTTTCGATACTCGAAAGGATTTGCCAATGTGGGCCCAATAACACTTCCACATATCTTCCTAAAGATGAGTTCCAATGGAGTAGACACAAACTTGCAATCCACCATCCTCCATCTCTCGAGTAGCTTCACAATGTATTTTCCTTGAGAAAGGAAAATCTCACCTGGCTTTTGCCAGACCTCCAGGCCTAAGAAGTAGTGCATTAGACCTAGGTCCTTCATCTCGAACTCGGAAGCCAGCTCTCTCTTGCATTGATAAATGCGAGGGTGTTCACCTGTTAGAAAGAGATCATCTACATAAAGGACCAGAATGAGAGGCATTTCCTTTTCAACCTTGAAGTACAAGTTAGGATTAGCATCACTCCTTATAAATCACATCTTCATAAGACATTTATTAATCCTCGCATACCAACCCCTAGGGGCTTGCTTCAACCCATAGATGGCTTTCTTCAACCTGCATACGTGTGTCCTTCAATCTTGTACTTCGAATCCTTGAGGTTGTTCCATGTAGACTTCCTCCTTAAGTGAGCCATGCAAGAAAGCAATTTTAACATCCATTTGGTGTAGGCTCCATCCCTGAGGCAATGAGAGCTATAAGCGATCAGATAGTCGTATATCATACAACCGTTGCAAATATCTCGTGATAGTCCACTCCTTCCTTTTGAGAGAAGCCTTGATCAAAGAACCTGGCCTTATATTTTTCAACACTCCCATCACCTCCATGTTTGATTTTGTAAATCCCTTTAGAAGTGACCACAGACTTGTCCTGGGGTCTAGGAATAATGTCCCAGACATGTTTCTTCATGATTGATTCATACTCCTCATTCATCGCATCCTTCCATACTTGATTTTTTATGGTTTCTTCGAACGTACGTGGATCATATTGAACAATAATACTCATAGAAGCTAAGTTCCCTTAATACATGTTCGAAAGTCGGCTTCTTACTTTCTGAGAATATTCCTCTTGCAGCAATATGTCTTTCAACATCTTCGAGAGTGTCTTTGAGCCACAAAAGTATTTTTCTTCAGCTGGAGGGATCACCAAGTGGAGGATCAATGGGATCCATTGGGCCTTCAACATCAGGCATCAATTTGTCTGGCAGAGGTTCATCTTGCTTTCGTGCAACATCATCATTGTCCTTCCTTGGGATAGGGAGATCTCTGACTTTACCAAGGGTATAATTTTCATTGAAAGTGACATCATGGATTATTTCCACTCATCTTTGACCAGGCATATAGATTTTATATGGCTTTGAATTTTCACTATAGCCCACGAATGTACTTTTCTTTCTAGATGCTTCTAACTTGTTTATTTTCTCTTTAACCACATGAAAGTACACAGGACAACCAAATATTCTAAATGAGAAGCATCAAGTTTCTTACTAGTTAAAACTTCTTTGGGTGTCTTAAAAATCCAATTCTTGATGTGGGATCCTATTTCGAACATACACAATAGTGTTGGAAACTTCTCCCCATAAGAACATCCGTAGGCCTTGGTCATGGAGCATGGCATGGGTGACTTCCATGATTGTCAATTCTTTCTTTCAGCAACTCCATTTTTCTTAGGAGTGTATGGAATGGTTTTTTCCCTCTTAATGACACCCTCTCTACAAAAGTCATTGAATTCATTTGGTTCATATTCGGTTCCATTGTCAGTCAATATTTTAATCTTCTTCCCTGTTTGATTTTCCACCAAGGCTTTGAAAGAACAGAACCATTTGAACACTTCGTCCTTCTTCTTCAAGAAATAGATCCATGTTTTGTGAGAGAAGTCACCCTTAAAAATTGCATAGTATAAGTATCCTCCTAATGATGTTACAGGAAACATATCGGTTAGCTGAGAATGGACCAATTGAAGAATGTTGATAGTTTGAATTTCACTTGAAGGGAAGGGTCCCCTTGTAAGTTTCCCAAATACACAACCCTGACAAACCCCTTCATGATTCATGTTGTATTCGGGCATAATTGTGACCATCTTCCTTACCCAAGGTAAGGCTTTGTAATGAAGGTGAGCAAATCTTCAGTGCCATAATTTAGATTGAAGAGAGGTATCGCAAGTCATAGATCCAAAAGGACTTCCTCCAACTTGATAGAGACCTTCAACCCTAAATCCAAGAGTGAATGCACCTTTAGGGTTCCTTTTCCAAATACTTACCTTTCTATCAATGAATGGCACCTTGAAGCCTTTATCTTCCATCGCAAAAATAGTTGCTAGGTTCTTCTTCAAATCGGGAACATACAATAATTCTTGTAGATGAATGGTTTGACCTTGATTCAAGTGAAGAGTGATAACCCCTATCCCCTTCACGGGGTAGGTGGCATTGTCTCCAAGTATGATCTCCAAATTAGTCTTATTTTCAAACAAATTTGAGAGGGCCTGCTTGTACCCAATGAAGTTCCTTGAGGCTCCACTATCAATCAACCAATGATTCAAAGTATATGGAGGAGAGGCAGTAGATAGAGCAGAAATAAGATAAAATTCTTTTTTTTCCTACAACATTACTTTCCTCATACCTTGAATTTCTCTTCCTTTTCGGATGTCGACCACTTCCATCTCGAGCAACAGGAGCATTCCTCTTTCCTTTATTGTTGAACCTGTTGTTCCTTTGATTATTGTTGCCTTCAAAATTGTTGTGGTTGTTGTTGTTGTTGTCATAATCCCATGGAGTATCCTTCTTGTGAGGACATTCTCTAGCATAGTGACCAAACCTGTTGCAATTGTGGCACCTTCCTTTTCTTCCTTCTTTCAATCCTTATTTGAATCCTTGACCCTGTCTCTTTGGACCAACATTGTTCTTCCTCTTTTCATGAGTGGAGAAAGCAGTAGGTTCATTTCCATTTGAAGGCTTGTCTCTCTCCATCATTCTTATCTCTTCTTGATTGCATCTAGCCAATAATTCATTGAAACTAGGAATCTTGTCATTGTTGAGAATGGTGGTGTTAAACACGTCCCATTCTCTTGTAATACCTCCAAGAGCGATGAGAGTGGTCTCCCTATCAACAAAAAATTCTCCAATAGATAGAAGGTCATTCTTGATTTCTGTAATCCTCATGAAATAGGATTGGACAGACTCCCCTTTATCCATCTTGATTCCCTTCAGCTTGTTCTTGAGAAAGAGGATTTCATTTGCATTATTTAATTTGAACATCCTAGATAGCTTATCATACATCTCCTTAGCTCTTCCCTAATTAGAAATATAGGCAACCAAATGCTTTTGAATGGAGTCAATGATAACTCTTTTAGCTTTGAACTCTCCTTTCTTGTACTTTGTCTTTGCAACAACAGGTGCATTGGAAGGAGGCTCCACCAATTTTCCCTGCACATAGTCCATAGCATCATGCTCTTCCAAAGTCAAGTCCAAAGTCATCTTCCATGCATGATAGTCAGATTTTTCCTTGATCTTATCCTCATATTTGAAGTAAGATGTAGTCGTCTTTGAAGCTTGACCAATATTCTTGTCTAGCAACTCTCTCTTAGTGATTGCTTTTCTTTCTCTTGCTTGGGCTTTGTCTTTACCTGGGCTCTGATAACATGTTAATTTTATTTAACAATGGTATGTTCTATGCTTAACACAATTACTTCAATTTTCCTTTAGCAACCCAATGACAATTTCCAATTTATATTTCCAATAGTAATCACATTAACCATTAATCGCATTAACAATAAAAGTAGATAGAACATGAAACAAAAATGTAGAAGACAAGCCAAGATAAGAGGACACCAGATTTCGTGGATGTTAGGGAAGAAACCAATGTGGGGAAAACCATTTGATCAATTCTTCTTATTATTATATAAAATTTTCAACAGAGAGAGAGATTACAAAAGTAAAATTCACTTGCCAAATCCAAAGTCAAAATTGCCCTGTCACTTTCTACAGTCAACTGCAGTCAAACTTCAGCCATAACCATAAATTCAAAGATGGCCAATGTAATAGTCAAACTTGTCCTTTGAAACTCAATCGAAGGTAGTCAAACTCGGCCTCCAACAATGGTCAAAGTCAACCCAAAACAATCACAAAATCTGCGGTCAATCTAAAGTCAACCCTGTGGTCAATACAAGTCAATCAAACCAGAAAATATCGATTTCTATGCTAACCAATGCAGGTCAAAAAAAATATTCCTCCAAAAATCACAGTCAAAATTGGACAAACAACCCCTGGTCAATGTTGGTCAAACTTGGTCAACTCATGAAATTTTCAACCCTATAGTGCTGTCCAGAAATTCGTCCTCATGCCACACGTGTGAGAGACAGAGAAAATGTGCGAGCGATGATGATTCCAAATGAGGTGAGAGGTCACTTGTATTTATACAATTCGATGAGGGTGAAGAGACACATCCATAGGGCCTCATGAGCCTACATGATGATGTGACTGACATGAACAATTTGCACATGTGAGGGAATAAATTCAATATCACACTTTTGCTTGCCCAAATTAGATGATCTTTATATCAATTTTGGACCTCTCGAAAAGAGGAATTTAATGCAAGCATCATCTCCATCAAATGAGTTGTCCCAATGTGGAATTTGGCGTAGTTGCCAATTTTAACACATCTTTTATAATATTTTGTTTAAAAAGTAAAATCAATATTATTAAAATAAAAACTAATAAAATATATTATTAAAAAACTTAGTTTAAAATTTAACAATTTTTTGTGTTTTTTAATATAATATTTTTAATCAATTTTGCCTCAACATTTTATATAGATGTGCGAGAGAATTTTTAACAACTTGAATATATTTATACATTGAAAAATATAATTTATATAACAAAAGAATAAGAGTTCAACGGAATTATATCCTCAAATTTCAACCAAAAATGTGATAACACAAAACAATTAAATTGTAATTTTTTTAAATAATTTTTTTCTCTTTCTTTTTCTTTTAAGTTTGGCAGGATTACATCTTCATCGCCTTCAATATATCATCTCGATCAGGAAGGAAATTGAACAAAGCACCCAATAACCGTCTATCCAAAACCCCTTGGACAATTTTTCAAATCATCTTGAAATAAGAAAAATTATTAAATAATTAAAATACAAAATTTAAAAATTATTACATATTTCAAAAAAGAGATAGAAAAAACATCTCATTATTATTTTTTGTCGGTTAATCTTAAATGGAAATTCTAAAATGGTTTGAAACCTTGGGCAAATAGTTAATTTAGAGATTTTAAATTATTTTGATTTGTCTTAAATTAAATTTTAAAATGAGTTTAAACGCTTGAGGTGTAAAAAGGAGTTTATTTTGACAATGATGAGTAAATTTTTATTTTTATTTTTGACTAATATGAGTATGAACGTATGAGTGAAGTAGTGTGTTGCTCACAACTACAAATAATTGAATGTAACTCGTTTATTGATAAAACAGGAAAAGGTCGAAAGAAAGATGCATGTATTAAGCATTTTATAGTTTGCATATTAGGGATTATTAAGATTCACCAAAGTTTCTAAATTTGTATATAAATTTCCATTCTTAAAATTTTTCCTAAGAATAAATTTGATATAATGTAGTAAATTATTTTGGTATGTAATTATCATAGGACAAAGAAATTTTAATCACTAAAATATCATAGATAGTAGAAGAAAGGAGGAACATCTAGTGGTAGTCCATCCTAATATGTTGGCACAAGCCCTTAAGAAGGGTTGCACATGAAAAAATTACTTTGTTGTCCATCACAAATGGTAAAATCCATGCATTTTTTAACATAGTCTCGCTTTGTGTTATCAATGCCCTCTTCAATCTTTCACATTTGATATAGATATGTCTTGTTTCTTATGGTTTTGGTTATTTCATACATTTTCTAGAATGTTTCATGTTGTTTTAGGATTCACACCCTCTTGATGTATCATCTCATGCCATATTATAACAAGTTTAAGTTTGACTTCGCCCAAGTTTTCTTACATATGTTATAGGCTAAGTACCATAGTGATTTCTCACATAAACCATCAAGATTTTTGGAGTAGTAATAGTATTAAGAAAAATATTGAACTAAAAAATGATAAGAGTAACCCATATAGAAGAAACATAAACATCACATATTCTCGGAGAAAACAAAAGTTTAAACATTTAAAATATGCCAAGGATCGTAATGGGATCCAAGGCTGTGTAGAGACCACAAACGTGTTTGAGGTGGTTGGGTGGGACCATAGCAATGAATTCAAACAACCTGTGGTGGGTTTAGGTGGGTTGGCTGGTTGGGACCATTGCAATGAATTCAAATAAAAATAAAGTTATCATGTCTATCAGTAAGTGGATGATGAAAGCAAAAGATTTTGTGGGATCGCCTTGAAAGTAAAACACACATTTATCGAGTAAATAAAGTTATTGTGCCGACCAGCAAGTGGACTCGTCTTTATTGGATGAAAGAGACCGTACGTATGAGAGCGAAAGATACTGTCGGATCTCCAGATCAGCTGTCGCCTTGAAAGTAAAACACACTTTTATCGGGTAAATCATCCCTTCACGCTCATATCGTCTGAAATCAATTAACATGTCAATTCGCGGGTTAAATTTCATGAGTTTATAATCATATTTTTTCATTGAAATAATTTCTTCAAAATTTTATTTTCTAAATGTTTAGACATTTAATTTAATTCAATGTTTATGAGTTTTTATAGTGGAATTGTCTTTAGTGTAATTTTTTGGAATTTTTGGTGTTGGAATTGGTGAAAATTTTGAGGTGAAATTTTGATTTTTGTTATTTAAACTGGTTTTTTTATTATATATAGATTCTGCGCTTTTTTAAGCCACTTCAATTGCGCAAATATTATCTATAAAACTTGTGATTTCAATAAATTCTTCTCAAATTTTAGAAAAATTAGACCAAAAAAATCCACCTAAAAAACTTCTAAAAAAATCAAACTAAAAACAACTTGCTTTATAACATTACATCCAATTGAAAATACATTTCAGATGTGGAAAGGGACAGCACTATTCTGACTCGGGACAACACTATTCTGACTCTAAACAGATGAGCGTAGTCATTAATCGGAAGCCAAATCCATTCTTATCTATAAATAAAATTAAGGCAGTTTTAAAATTTTGGGAAATTAAAAATATTAAATAATTACAGTTAAAAGATTAATTTATTATAAAAAAATTGATATTATTAATTCGAGTGATCTGCTATGATTATTTATTAATTACTATTTTTTACAGAAGGTGGTATGAATATATTTTATAAAATGTTTAATAAAATTTTGGGTTTGATTACAACAAATGGGCATTGATAAATTATTTTATTTTACCTCATTTTAGTTTGAAAGAGCACTAATTTAATTTTAGGAGTAATTTTATTTCTTTATTAATTTATAAATTAACAAAAGAAATACTTATTAATTAGTTAGTCATTTGTAAGCAGACAATAAAAGAAAACATTGAATATTTTTTTAATCAACTATTAATAGCTCCATAATTTCACGCTCTCTCTTCTCAAAATACAAATCTGATTGCCCTGATGATGGACTCACTAAGCTAGTCCGAAAATCAATAACTGTTCACAGGTTTTTCCACAAACAAAAATAAATTCTACCAACCTATATGGACTCTCTCTTTAACATCATGTTAAATCATCTTAGTGGCTGTTAGGAACAAAACGACAATGTCTTTAGACACCACTGCTTATCTTGGTGCTTTGTGATCCTAATAATGGTATTAGAGCCAAAGTGGTAAGTATAAGAGTCGAAGGTAATGACAACATGTCTAAGATAAGTAATGCGATGGTCAATGGAAGAAGTCAATACGATGGAGTAGTGATTTGGCATAAGGTGCAATGTTGCGATAGGATGATGAGAATGAGGCCCAGGGTGTTGGCAGCCAAGCTGTGAGAAGATGTAATAAGCGACTTGTGTGGATTAAGAGATTGAACCAAAAACTATATTATGTTGAGGACTTCTCCAGCACAAAACAAGCGAATGAGCAGCATGGCAGATGAAATATGTTTGACAAAGCCCTAATGAACACAATTAAATTGATTGGAGACTTGCTAACAACCATGATGGTTACATTGTGGAGCCCTGACAAAGACATATCGAGGGCACAAAAATGGTGAGTCGGTGAAAGACATTGCCTTGATTTGATTAGATAAGGCACTTGGCACATATAACCACGAATAACATGAAATAATAGAGGAGACAATAGCCACCAAAGGGAAGAAATTGGCTAATGATGAGAGATAGGCGATAGAGGAGAAACTGACGTAGCAGATCCGGGCTAGGCCATGTAAAAATCCATGGAAGTTATACAGATGTGTATTGGTTATGGTCATGGTGAGAATATTGAAAGGCTAGAGCCAATGACATAATGCAGCCAGAAACCCTAGATCATTCATTGAGTTTGTGAGTAATGATAGATGCATAGATCACAAGATTGGTGGAAAAAAAAGTTGGGGGCACTAAAGGAATCCTTCTGCCCTTAGAAGATATTACTTTTCAATAGGAGAATGTTGAGATGGAAAAGAGTGAGATTCATGCCCATATCAAGCTTTAGAAGAGACTTGTAGGTGTTAGAAGTGGTTATTAGAGCCCTAATGGAGTGTGTGGTTATATACTTGTGACAACGTATCCTTATTGGCAATGAGAGCTTTCAAACCAGTGACAACAACAATCTGTCAAGGGAAATTGACCATAAGGAGGCGAAGTGAGGGTGGTAGTGTTATGGAAGGTGCCGAAAAAGCTGGGTTGAAGCTGGGACGAGGACAGTCAAGCAAAAGAAATTATTTCTAAGCGCATCTCAAACAGAGTTTGACCAAGAGGTCTTGAGGCTGCACTCAAAGTAGCAAAGCAAAAGCCACTAAGTATTTAATGGATGGGTGCTCAATGATGTAAGAGTATAATGTTTGGGTTGTGTGATGTCTAAGAGAATGGATGTAGCTAAGTAGGTTGCATGTAGAAAAAATCATGAGGACAATAAGAATGTTGCAGAGAAAGCTCCATAATAGTGATCGAAATGAGTGGTGAGGTAGAGGTCGTGTGATGGAGTTCTCATGGAAGCATAAAATAAAGGAGCCTACAGTTGTTGTAGTGGATTCACTACATGAAAAAAAAAACATGGAGGCTTGCGACATGAACATGTTCATCCAAAAAGTGTTGAATGTGTGAGGAGGATACACATGATATATTGAGTGAGTTAAGGATGGAGGCATCTAAGGCCGACAAATATGAAAACATCACCAATAGGGTGTTTTACATGGCACTGCCTGAACATTGTGGTGATATAACATGTGTTGAAGTCTATCAAACAATTGATCGGTCGTGTTGGCTTCATAGAACCGGTAAGGTAACGTAACTCACATTGACGCACAAAAACATTTCTGGTGGCAGTATGTCAAAAAAGGGGAGACAGCCTCATGTATGATTATGTTTATATGAAGGAAATCCCAAGACAAAGTGGCGACCAGGCCAAAAATACTAAGAATTAATGCCTACAGAAGGTTCGTGATCGACTGTTGAAGAGAGGATATGATTAGGGGCATGGATAACAGAGGTAACTATTGTTGAAGCAACGTTGAACAAGTTGGCCGAGAAGCGAAGGTACCTGTAGTTGGTGTATGCATTAGAGAGGATCATAGCCATCATCAATTTGGTCAGCTGAGGCTCAAGGAGTAATTATTATTCACCATTGATTTGACATGTATTTGTTTTATGTTGAGAAGTGCATGAGAATAAATATTATTAGGTGTTTTCTAGTTTATTGCACTAGAGCCAGAACATAAAAAATGGCAGGAAATTATCAGGTGTGAAGAGTGTAAAGGATGAATTGGGTTGAGTAGGAAAATCCCTTATTGTTAAGAGAGACCTACAACACATATTCATGCATAATTCACTGTTCTAGAGATCCATATATGTTAGTGTAGCTTTTGGTTATGGAGATTTTTAATTTTTGACATTTGGATAAGGAATGCATGAATATGGGAAGAGAACCAATGTACATGAAAAGGTGTCCTATATAACTGGTGGATACAATGACTAGTTACCCATATAATCTGGTAGATGGAAACTTTTTTATATAGACTTCAATAGAAAGTGATTTGGATTCAGTCAATCTCTGTGAGTCAAGTTTAAGGGGGGGGGGGATTATTAGGGTGGTCCTTTTAAAGTTGACTCGGTCAAGTTATTAGAGGTTTTTGGGCTTCGAGTTTATGGGAACCCATGGTTTTTCCCAGGGTATTCATATTTGATGTAGCCTATTTAAAGGCCAATCATACTCATGTTAAATCATCTTAGTGGCCACTGGGAACAAAACATTGGGGGATTTAGACACCACCTCTCTTGGTGATATTTGATCATAATAGTTAGGATTAACCTTGACTTAGGAATGATTGTCTACAACTAGCGGTTTCATGCACATGGTTTTGTGGCTCGTGGTTTTATGCCAGTTGTATTTGGTTGGAAAGAGGCCTATAAATAGGCTTATTTATCTCCGTTGTAATGTGCCACGGGCCAAGGTGCCAAGGGTTGAGCAGGTATCTTCATCCAGTGTAAGGGGCCAAGGGTTGAGTAATGCTCCTTAACAAGCTTGGTTAGGGTTTTGTTTAAGGACTAATGGATTTCTGTTATGCTGGGTGTTTCCCTAGATTTGGGGTTTTCCTTGGGTATTTCTTGGTGTTCTTTATGTGTGATTTATTCTATGTATCGTGTCAATGATTGTCTTATTTACCTTGTATTTTAATACATAACAGTCATTTGGTGAAGGTGTTTTTTGTGACCTTGAAGACCTCAATCTCGCAGGTTGTGATAAGCTAGTGGAGGTCGGAACATTGCTAAGAACACTAACATCATTGGGCTTGGATGGTTGTTATGCATTAAAGAAATAATTGGGCTTATTGGCTTTGCAAAGCTTCAATATTTGTACATGACAAGGTGTTATGCAGTCGAAGAGCTGCCATGTTTGGAAATGTTGATATCATTGAAGAAGTTCTAGACATCTACATCCGAGAATATGAAGAGAATATTGTTGTTGGTTGAGGCAACAAATCTTGAAAGCGATGTTTTAAAAAAGGTTATTCAACTCATACAAAGATCGTGGAGTGAAATTCAAAGTTGGAGCACCTCGAACTCAGAGGATTGGAATTTTACAACAGAACTATCCGTTGAACTTCATGATTTTCCCTGGCCCAAATAATCTTGGCGATGTTATAATTTTTTTAACCATATCGAATAAATTATCTCATTTTAAACAATTGTGTAAATCATCCTGTCACAATATTTTCCTATCAAATTCCGTCACTACGAATTTTCTCGAAAAATTAATATACAAATTTATTTTCTAATTGTTTCCATTTGATGTTTTTAGAATAAATACATTTAATTCAATTCAAAGCTTGTGAGTTATACTCTAAATTAAATGAAATTTACATGCTTCCATAACATTGCATCTAGTTGGTCCACATGTGGTAGCACAATTGGCAAAAACCATGTTGGAAAGCCCTTGTGAATCCAAGTGATCAGAAATTCAAACTCCTCAAACATGTATCATCGACCAAACCTTAAAAGGACAAAGAAAAAAACATTACATCTAGTTGAATATGAATAAGAGAGGTACATTTCAAATGTGGGAAGGGACAACAATATCCTAGTTGCCTCAACAAGTGAGCATAGTCATCCATTGGAAGCCAAATACAGGTTTCACTATAAATTAAAATGATTTCAAAGTTAAGTTCTGGGAAGTTAAAAATATTACATTAAAATTATAAAATTTTAAATTATTTTGGAATATTATTAATTGGTGTGATTTGATATTACTAATTATTTAATTAATATTTTAAAGTGAGATAAAATTAATAATATTTTATAAAATGTTTAATATTTTTACAAGTAAAGTTTTGGGTTTGATTCTAATAATTTGGAATTCATAAATTCCTATATTTTGACTTAATTTATATGGAAAGAGCATTTATTATATAAGTGATATAGCTCTAATAAGTGAAGTCTTTACGTCATTTGATATGGAAGGAGCATGTAACACCCTCCTCCCACATTTACCCAAGCTAACCAGTCCATTAGGGTAAACATGTGACGAGAAGCTACTATGATGTGATTCAACTACCAATGTAAAGCTAACGAAGTGGAACCTACAAAACAAAACAATTTGACGTCCCTAAGGAGCTACAAACCATTCAAGAGGTAACCAACCCTTCAAGGTGCCCAACCCCTGAGGAAACTTGTCTTTTCACTATCCTAGAGTGTCAGTCGCTCCCATATAAAGGCATGCATGTGACCAAAGCCTTCCAATTTCTCCCACAATAAGGCATGGCAGTGACTATGGCCTTTTCCAAGTAGTTCGGAGCCAAGGACCCTGGATTTTGTGCCAACTTTTTAGGCCTAGAACTCAGGCACTTCCCAAACTTCATGAAACTTCCAGAAATGATAAATGAAATTGAAAAAAAGGTATTAATGCAAACATGTGATCAATAAATTGTCTTGACCCCTACTAGCCATGACACACATTTTGTCAAACATGTCACAAATATGTAAATTGCAGGTCATAACATTATATTTGATTATAGGGGTCTCATACTTATCTAATATTCGTAAGGAAGCATTGATGCCTTATCCCAATAGTTGCATTATAATCTATTAGGTAATATATTCGTTGTACATTCATTTTCTAATCAAAACATGATGAGAGCCATACATCATAAATGTCATAAAACATGCTTATAACCAACAATGTAACGTGTTTAATTGTAGCATAGTTTACTATTTTTGGTAGTTTTTTGGGTCCTGAACTTCTGGAGCCGTTTTGAGGCCATAAACGACGTTTTTAGGGAAAACTGAGAGACTGAAAACGTTCCAAACAAAATTTTCCATTTAGTGATGACCTTCTCTTCGATATCTTCATAAAGAGGTATTATGATAGCCAAACAAAGATCATATGCCAAAGTTACAACCCTGGGAAGTTGATGTACCAATTTACCCAAACGGGCCCCACAATTTTGACACTTCATCTCCTAGGGTTAGGTTTTTGGATGTTTATGGTTTTCCATTGTTTCTCAATAATAAATGGGCCTTTGAGCCTCATTGTAACACAGTTCAGAGGCATGTAGCCACCACATCTCTCCTCAGAGATAAGCTACCATCACCCGAGCTATCTTATTTCCATTCTGTTTGTAAGCATAGTTCAATATTTTTCCATTAATGAAATGAAGTGTTTTTCTTCCGCATCTTTGTGTTTATGATTATATCTGTATGTTCTTACGTTCATGTTTAAGTTCGGACCAATGTATTAAGCAGATTCATGTCAAAACCTCTTGAGAATAATTAGGTGGCAATGAAAGGCATCTTAAGGTATCTTCAAGTAACCTTAGACTTTGGTATTAAATATACTGATTCTTGTGATGTTAGATTGACATGTTTTTCAAATTCAAATTGGGCCAAAAATCTGGATGATAGAAGATCCATAACAGGTTATGCATTCAACATTGGGTTTGGGGTCATTGCATGGAGTAGCAATAAGTAGAATATTGTATCCTTGTCTTCAGCAGAAGCAGAGTATCAAGGAATGTGTGCAGCAACGTGTGAGGTAGTTTGGTTGAGGAGACTTCTCCATGATGTCAGAGAAGAAAAAAAGATGCAACAATTATCAGATGTGGCAACCAGAGCTCAATCAAACTTGCAAACAATCCTGTGTTTCACAAAAACACAAAGCATATTGATAAGCAATTTCACTTTGTTAGAGAGAAGGTTCAGTCAAAAGAAATTTATATTGAGTATTGTAATACTTGTGATAATGCAACATATATTTTTACCAAGCCCCTTGGAAGAATTAAATTTGAATTATTTAGGGAGATGCTAGGAGTACTAAATTACTAATGAACCCTTTCTCCATTAAGGGGGATTTTTGAAATTAATGGAGTGTTCATTAGTTGTGTGTGTGTCCTAGTTTAGGAATTAGTTCCTACTTTCTAGGTGTTCGTTCTAACTCTCCTATTGTCATGTAAAGTTATATATTTGTGATGAATAATGATCAAGGTAGAGCGTTCTTCGTGAGGCAGTCTCCAGGTGCAGCTTGCTCCTGAGAGCTACTAAGTTTATGAATATATTTTGGTTCCTTCCATTTCTTAACATGGATCCCATCAAAAAGTGAATAAAACAAACTTTAGCGTTCAACGGGTCATTTGTGTGTTTTGGTCATGTTGTTTTTTCAAATGATAAATATGTGAAAAACTTTAACATGAGTGTGTGATTGAGGGTATTTTTTTTAATTAATTTTTTAATTTATGAGGGGTTAATCTGGTTGGAAGCTATGGATCCCATCAAAAAGTTAGTAAAACAAACTTTAGGGTTCAACAAGTCATTTGTGTTTTTTGACCATCTCTTTTTTTGTTATGATAAATATGTGAAAATTTTAAGATGAATGTGTTATTGAAAGATAATTTTTTAATTAAATTTTTATTGGTGAGGGATTAATTTACTATCAAAACATTACAATTGAAGGGAAAATTTTTAAACATAATGTTCGTTGAAGGGAAACATAAAGACCCAAAATGCCAAAAAAAAAGATTTGATGGGTAAAGAGAAATCGAAATTCCAACCCTGGTCGGGTCGATCCCTCAGACTCGCTGCCTTTGTGCTTGATGTGATCACCTTTTCACGTGCGTGACCTTGAACCTTGATCCCAATTGTATATTTGTGCTTTAAAGGGAAATGAGTGTCAAATTTGTTCCCTATGCATGCTATTTGGGGAAATAACTGTCAAATTTGTTTCTTCAACAATGTAGTTTTTTCTTATTAAATATTCTATTTGTTTGTAAATTAACTAAAAATAATAAAACTTTTATTGATAAACAAATATTAAGATCTCATCTCAAATGTTGTTGGCTCCCTAGATGACATCTAAGTTAATAGGGAAATATAATTGACATGATCTAAGTAATGGGAGATATAATTGACATGATCTAAGTTAATGGAAGATATTATTGTTTATCATTACAACAATTTCAAAACTCATTTATCTATTTGAAACTATACCCATATCAATAATTTATTAAAAATAAAAACATAATAAGAAAATGAGATAAATAAAATTAAAACGTGTATAAACATTCTATAAAAGAACATATATATATATGAGAAAGAACCAAGATTATACTTACTCATATGCGTGATTATGTAACCATGTAAAACACATAAACATATTTTTATGTAAAGATGTAAAACGATCTTAGAAGGTGGTTAGTTTTTTCTTTTCTGAAAAAATAAAAGAAAGAGCGAAGTAGGAAAGGGAGTTAATTAAACTCTTGGAAAGTGAGATCAAACGCTTCTTAAACCATACGTGCTTAGAGTAAATTATATATTTTACATCCAAATATATATTTCAAACAACTATTTTGACATTTTGTAATGTCAAATCGAAGGGTGTATCTCTTTTTCAACCCCCACATAAATTTGTTGGACAATATATGCCTAAAAAATTATGCAACACTAGAATTTAGAGAAAAGTAAAATTTACACACGGCACAACTCCGTAAATATATGAATTAAAAAATACACGAAAACTATGAATGAAATTTACATAAATTAGAATTTACAGACAGCTCATTATATGTAACTCTCGCTGGTAATATCCACATCACAGTCCCCGCTAGACGGTGGTGGCAGGCGACTTGACGGTTTTTTTTTTTTTGGGTAGGTTTTTAGTTAGGTAGTTGGTATAGAAAATTTTAGGGGTTAATGTTAGTTAATTTTTCGTAATTTTTTCAAAAAAATAGCTTATTTCCAATTTTTATAAATGATTATTTTTTGAAATTATAGAATATATAAATTTATTTTAGTTAATATATATAAAGACTATATATAAATATTATTAAATTTTAAATAATTTACAAATATATCAATAAACATTTTATAATTTGCATATTAAAAAATAATAATATTCACCCATATTTTAAACTTCAAAAAAAAATTCTATCCTAAAAATTTTCTTTACATCTCGAGAATTCACCAACGTTATTTCGACGTGAATGCTACTACTAGAGGTTTTTTTTCTTTGAAATTATGAGAATTGAACCCTAAACTTGCAGAGGGGTAAATGAAAAAAACAAAGCATTGGAGGCAAAATATAGAGAGCGAACAATGTGGGCTTTTTCACCACGTAAGGAATTGTGAGCGCCGAGTCATGAAGGTGAGAGATGCATGCGAGCCACCTTTTATCTCTGGACGCTCGCATGCATGGATGATATGGTGACACGTCCACTTTGGATGTGTGGTGCCACGTTTCCACTCTCTGCCTTGCATCTGGAGATCCGTAAAATGATAGAATTTTCATATTAAGATAATGTGAATTTTCATATTAAGATAATGTGAGAGTGGTGACAACACATGACAATATCTAAACCCAATAAAGCTTTGGGTTTGAGCAATGTGGACTCCATTCATTAGCCTCGAAAGACACCCAAGCATCCATCTATGTTCTCCATAACTTAGCTCTTTGCATTGGTAAACTCGGCAATGAAACATAATGGAGGACTATCCTCTTATTCTCCTTTATTATGTTCTCCCTGATAAACTTATGCACTTTTTGCAACATTGTGTCAAATTATGGATGGTCAAAAGCATATAATGAGGGGAGGGTGTCAAAAACAAACTCTCACATCATTCTCCTTATATAAGTTTCCTAGTCCTTCGTAAATATCCTTATCCTCATATCATCCTCTTGTATAAGTTTTTTCACTTTTCTTAAGATATCCTTAAGTGATGTATTGGATCATTTTCGATTTGCAAAGTTTTTCATTGACTTTTAAAACTTTGATCTAGAATGTTATTCATAGTCTCTTCTTTGATTACTGCAGTTTTAAATAACCTCTTTACATAACTATGTAAGATGTGGTTTAATATCTATTCCTCAATTATCTTTTCTAAATCTTTATCTCTAAAGGTGTTTATTCATTGAGCTTTGTCAAGGAATTTTTAATTAACGAATGACCATTTTTTAGGGCCCATATATGTTTTTGTGTAGAAGTAATTTCCTTCACACTGTTACCACATTCGTCAAGCACTTAACTTATATGGTGTGTCATGAGAACAAAAACATCAAACGCCTCAGCGGGGTTCAAAACCCTACTTCAAGAATGTGGTCAGAGGGGATGGAGGTTAGTTCAAGCCATCAAATGCAAGCAACCCATTTATCAACTCTGAGCCCAAGTCATGCAAACAAAATCAAAGACGATCCTCCACTGAACGGGAATTGGAAAAAATGTATGCAAGGGAGATTCCTCTTTAAGGCAGTCAAGGATCCAAAATATGAAGTAAAATCAAACAAAATAGTGAGCTACATCCAACATATGAAGGATCACACCTTAATATGCAAGTTCATTGACATTTGGCTAATGGAGAGAGCATTGGTTGGATGGATCCAACAAAAATGGTAGTTTAAGGGGCATATTGATCTCAAGTTGGAGCAAACAATTTTTTATGGTGGTTTTTGCAAATCTAGAAGACAAAAATAGGGTATTCAAGAGAAACCCATGTCTTTTCAATAATGTATGGTTATTCATGAAATTATGATAAAAGAGGTACAACCTAGAAAAGGAAAAATTCCTAGTGGCCCTAATTTTGGTTTGCCTATTTTCTCTACCATAAGAATTTTGGGAGGATGAAGTCTTAGAAGGTACTGAAAACACAATCATAGATTTTGTGAAAATATTCAAAGTGACCAAATGACGATACTACACCTCATATGCAAGTATTTTTGTGTATATGAATATCTCCCAACCACTTCCAGAGTCAATCGAAAACCCCTACCATGAAGAAGTTTGAAAACAACTTTTGGATTATGAGCATGTATCATTCAGACGTCGTAGATGCCATGAATACAATCATTTATTCGGAGGTCGTCCCCTAAATATCACAAAGGAAACAAAAATAAAATCAACAAAAAATGGACCATGAGGGTTTTCATATAGTCCAACCTTGTTGGAAAAACCCTCAAGCACAAAATGTGGTAATCCATTGGATCTGCTTCAATCTAAAAATAATTATGAGGTATTCACTAAAGAAGAGAAGGAAGTGTTAGATCAGGTACATCCTCAAGAAATAAATCAAGAGAAGGGTAATGGAAAACCAAAAGCAAAATCTCATAAGAGAAAAGTGCTAGAGGAATCCACGAAGAATGCACCACAAAAGAAATTGATATATCAGACGTACAAGGAACATGGAATTTTGATGGGCCAAAGGATATGGGTATGGATGAAATCGCACTTTGAGGCCTCATTAAAGAATGGACAGGTAAGGAACCAAGAAAGATACCATATCAATAAAAAACTTTGTTTACAAAAACATATCTATAACAAAAAAATAAAAGGAATACAACTTCAAAGGAAGCAATTTCATCCCTTGCAAGTCTTGGGATCCAAACACAAAGCTTCAATGATACTCTCAAGCATGTGATGTAATAAAAAAGAGAGGAAATAAAAGCAAACGAGAGTTAATACAAGGGAAAATTTTAAGGGCTAATATTTGCAAATAGGTTAATTTTCCATGCATTTTCTAAAAACAAATTTTGTTAATTTCCATTTTTTCCAAAAAAAAATTACCCAAATTTTATAGTATATAATTATTTTACCTTAAAATTCGCCAAAATTTTGTACAAATACTACATAAAATTATTAGAAATTTGAATATTTTTACAAAAATATGGCCAAATATTTTACAAATTGCATATCATATACTAGTGAGATTCAGCAATGTTTCTAAACTTTAAGATAATTTTCCATCCTTAAAAGTTTCCATCACCCCCACCCATTGACTTGAGGAACCAATAAACCCCAAGTCATTCGCTCTAAACACAACAAAAAAAATCTTGTCACCCTCTTTAAAGTATCCATTAGAACAATCTTCTTATCCTTTTTCATAACTCTTGATATTAACTTTCTAAGAAAAGAACTTACCTCATGCCCATTTAGTTGGGCCTCAAAAATGTCATCCACTTTCACCTTAATGTCCATTATTTTACCCTCATTTTGTAACTCTATAAATACATAACCCTACATTAAGTAACAATTTTCATGATCATATGGGTTTAGCATTATATTTTCCAAAGTCATTTATTTGAAGTATTTTAATGTTTTCATATATACATGAAAGTGGTATAAGTTTTGTGATATTGTAGGCCTACTTGGAGCTTCTAGAAGGGTCCTACTTGGCCTCCTAAATACAAATTCGAATTTCAAGTTCCAACTCATGAAGATTTGTGGAGTAATTATAGAAGATGAGGATCATTATCTATGCATATTCAAAGGAGAAGAATCATGGATGAGAGGATTTTGAAAGGATATGTATCTCACATTTTTAGGAGATTGGTTGTAACTACATGAGATAAATGTGGATTTAGGAGAGATATGAGGGATCTGCATTTATTGTTTAGTCATCCTCAGTTTTTGTATAAATAAGGGTGCATCCTTCAAAGGAACCCATATATCTATCTATGTATTATATTCTTCCAATCAATAAAATAGTTCAGTCCAAGATTCTATAGCATATTGTTACATTGAAGATGTGATGGTAATTTGGTGTGCTTGTTGAGGAATTGACGGTCCCCATCAACCATACTTTTCACATCCTTGTACATTGGTAACAAAGTATAATTTCGTTATTTTATTTCTTTTCATGCAAGTGTGCTTTCTATTATGCAAGTGTGAGTGTGATTTCCTTTCAATAAGAGTGCTTTCAATTCTATAAGTGTGGTGTGATTTTCATTTATGCAAGTGTGATTTTAGTTTCTCTATGTTTGGTTTGGATTGGGTTAGATTAGATTGATTTAATTTATTAGTTTTAATTGCATTTAGATTAATCTAATCTGAAAGATAACCACCTAGTACATATAGTATAGGTATACCTCACAAGTTTACGAAACCCCGGGTTGACAATTAAATGACAGGGATTTAACTAACCATTAAATCACCCAACATTTTGGTGCCGTTGTCGGGGAGGTATACATAGGTTTTTATTTTGAAATTTAGAAAACTCATTATAGTTGCATTCATTTTTAGTAACATGTTAAAATCATTTTTCATATTAAATTTTAATTTTACTCAATTTTTTTTGTACTAATCTATGTGTGCAACAGGAATTATCAACCAGTTGGAGCAATTCACAAGCGATTAAACATGTTCTTCTTTCTTTACTTCCTAATTGCATTATCTAAGAACTAGTATTTCATGCTTCATTATTTTTAATGTACATTTTTCTAACCTTAGCATGAATATATTTTTTATCCTGTTACACACATGGTTATACTAGAAATATGCATACACTTATCAATTATTCTATTTCTAGTAGAGTATAATAGGTGATGCCTTTAATTTTTTTATGTTAGATTTCATTTTGTTTTCAATTTTATTTTATTGGTGGTGCAGTAAGAGCCACCCATCTCATTAATAATTTGCAGGAGGTTGAAGAAAGGGAAGAAATGTTTGAGAAAAGAGGAGATCATATAGAGCTTTAAGAGCCACAATCTGAATTTAGAGATCAAATCCATGTCTTTTGTATTTTAAATTTCACATTCCAATTGAATAAAAAGATTCAATATGTTCTATTCTTGTGCTCTCTGCGATTTGGAAGATCAAAAAATGTAATTGAACAAAGTTAGTTTTAGAATTTTGCAATAAAAAATCGAAAAGAAATCTAAAATCCCAAAAAAAAGTACAACTAAATACCTTTATAAAGCTCAAAAATCCAAACTAACACCTCCAATGGATCCATCACTATCAAAAACCCCTATTTTGACTATCTGTGTACCTCATTTGGTTAAAAATTGAGAAAGATATGAATGTTTTAAGTTTCTACCCAATTCTGCTGTTAACGAGTCCACAAATCGACCCAAACCTGGTTGATGCATCCGTAAATCTTGAACGATGGGAGCATTTGACCTTACCAATCGACGAGAAAATTTGTAGGACAATTAAAACCGCCCCCAAGTCCTCCGCACCTATGGTCATATTGCACTCCATGGGACCAAGGGCTAGGGCTTAGCACTGACCCATCCCTAAAATTGGCACGCACTAATGTTTAAAAAGTGTTTTCGAGGGTTATTTTAACAAGAAGTAATTAGTGGAGTTGGTTAATAGCTATTGTTCATGAATAGCAGGTCTTTGTTTTGATTGTTATGGAGGCCATTCGACCTTCAATGCAATTTTGGCCACCACAAGGATGCCACGTGGCAACCAATGGTTGGTCCATATGTCACTTCCTCATTGGGCCATCTCAACCACCCGTTGACCAACATAAATTTTCCACGTGACAAGTTTCAACCCCGTATTGGTTAATGAGGCATAGTCAACTTGCACAATCAACTTGCCACGTCAGCGTATGGACTGCTAACTGGGCATACCTGCAAACTCAAAATTTCAATTTTTTTAGTTGTTTCCTAAAACAATCATAATGTGATTCTGGTAGCATCTGAAGTCGAATTTTAATGAAATGAAGTGTGTTGGATTCATAATGATGAGATATACGCTTTCGCATTGGTTTCAAGCTGATCAAAAATTTTTGAATTTTGAGCATTTTCTTGATCCATATGATCATGGACAAGGGTGAAGCACTAAATAAAAAAGAAAAACGTAGCTACAGACTTCAACCTGCATAAAACCTTTTAAATATTAAAAATATAACTTCATTAATTAAAAAACCCATCATTTGAGTCTAATTGCAGGTTGTAAAAGTGGCAAGACAATGCAAGGATCTATGTTTTTGGTAGTTTCATAATCGACACAATTTAGTAGCTTATACAAAATTGGTTTATGATCTATTATCAAAACATTAAGTATATGGAGAAGAGGTCTCAAGCTCAAAATTGGTAAGAAATAGGTAAAAAATCTTTTAATTTTTCCTAAATTTGTTCCTTGAATTTTTTTTATTATTACTATTTATGAGTTATTTTGTGTGTATATATCAGATGAAGAGAGACTGATTACCTCTCTCTCGCGGTAGAATTACATTCTATTGTAGAAAAAAGTGCTAAGTTTGTGCAGGTTCCAGGACACGATGAAAGAATATCACTATATGCACGAGAAGACCAAGTTTCTTTTAGAAGAGCATGATTATTTCATGCTAAATTAGATCCATTACACCATTGCTACTAAAAAAAATACCAATTTTACCAACACTACTCATTTTAAGCCTGCAGATGATCCATAATTATCCATCTCCCTACTAACAAAAACTCATTTCCTTCACAATTGTCATACTTCCCTGCCTCATTTTCATTCACTATTAACCCAGAAATAAAAGTCATTCATCTCCCTTACAAAGTTGGTTCACCCCATTTTTCTCTTCATTCATGTCAAATAAACCCTGCTCCAATGCAAATTTTCAGCCATAGTCCTTTAAATCATTATTGTACACTCATGTTAGAGGATGGAGGATTCATTAAGGCCTCCCTTCTAACAAATTTTAACCCATCAACTCTGACACATCATTTGGGATCAAAACTAGATATATTTGAAGTACCTTGATGTTTACATGCCTTAATGGAAAGTTCTCTCACCAATAAACAATGGGAATACATCAATGTACCTTTTTTGTCGGATATTCTAGGTGACTCAACTTCAACACACCTATCCATACCTAGTAATATGTACTTAGGCATCTTGACTCTCATTGACATCAATGTTGAGTAGTCTCGTGTTGGTTAATGGAATTCATTAATGGCTAGTAATCCAAAAAATTATTTTCTATGTTCGATATTGAAACATCTATTCACATAGATAAGGATTATGCCATCGAATGAGAACAAATGAAGACTACATGATTTCAACATTTTGCAGCAGGACTCAATTCAACATCCATAGAAAATAAAGATTCCAATCTCATCCTCAATTTATACAACCAAGGGAAGGAAGAAGCAGATCAGATCATTTTACTTCATATTCCATGATCCAACAGCAACAACCACACTCTTCTATATAGATAACTTGTCCACTTTTCAGGTAAGTGAAGGTACATAATTTTCTAATTTTTAATCATGTAATTCCTTAAATGATAAAATTGTGATTTTGGAAAATCCCTCACCACATTCATATTCATTCATATTCCCTTTCTCATTTGCAAGAAAACTAAACAAACATTTAGTTGGGGGGAAGGGATATTCATATTTCATGTCACATGTGGTGTGCTTGCTGAGGAATGGAGGGCCCCCATCAACCACAGTTTGCACATCTTTGTACATTGGTAACATAGTATATTTTGTTATTTTATTTCTTTTCATGCAAGTGTGTTTTTACCTTCAACAAGTGTGCTTTCAATTATGCAAGTGTGGGTGTCATTGTGTGGGTGTCATTTCCTTTTAGTAAGAGTGCTTTCAATTATATAAGTGTGGTGTGATTTTCATTTATGCAAGTGTGATTTTAGTTTATTTATGTTTGGTTTGGATTGGATTATATTAGATTGATTTAATTTCTTAGTTTTAATTACATTAAGATTAATCTAATATGAAAGATAACCATCTAGTACATATAGTACATGTATACCTCGTCAGTTTACGAAACCCCGAGTTGACAATTAAACGACAGGGATTTAACTAACCATTAAATCACCCAACAAATTTCTTGGTCAAATCGTTGCAAAATAAACATTTATTTTGAAGATGTCCATCATTTTTGCAAAACTAACATCTCGCAGGGATGCCTTCATAGCCCAACATTTGAGCTTTCTCTACTACCTTTGAAACAAAACTAATCTCTTCAAGTAACCATCCTTTGATGAACATACGAATGAGAACCCATGGAAACACCCTCATGAGATAGATTTTCTTCTGTTATATTTAAAAAATAACATAGATTCTCCCTGATAGCCCACAAGACCGTAGTGTTACAATAATGTATAGCCATAATAGTCTCACCAAGATGAGCATCTTGTCCCTAAGAGCATGATGAGAATTGAAAGAATCTGACCAACCCTTACGAATAAGCTCAATTTTTTTGAAGAACTAAGGACATAATACAAAAATCTTATTCATTATACTTCCAAAACGAATGTAAAGAATCCATAGTTCAAGTGGAGAAATACACCCAATTCCTGATTATCGTTGATGTCCATATAGCTGCAATCTAGGAACTAGTTTTGATATGTGGGGCTTTGGCTTATAAAAATACACTATCAAAGGTATTTGTGCAAGATCCATGCTACATCCATTAACCATTCCATAGGGAATTACAACTTAAGAGAATCAACTGTAGACACACAACACTTCCTACCCTTGGAGAAAAACCCTTTAAATTCTAACCCTTGAAACTCTAAGTCATCTACCTTCTCTACCATCAATTCGTTATCACTACATACAAGTCCACTCATTATTCACACACACACACAAAATTTAATATAATTATTTTTCATATTGTCTTGCACTTTCTCTTAGATTTCCCTTCTTATACTCACATTTGATCGAAGTTTCAAAGTGTTTGTCACATGTAATCTTCTTGACCTTTTAAGTCAACAAGCCTATGGTGATCTGTCAACATTTTTATAAATGCTTTAAGAGCATAGAAATAAAATGTTGAAGAATTCTTTGTAATCTCCTACTTTCTTAAGGTCTCATAGACGACTTAGTTAATCATCATCATCACTATAAATATTTTTATATTGATTTATATTTTAAATAAAGAATTTTATCATTTGCCTCATGAATATCGTCTGTATCAAATTCCAAGGCTCTATGTTAAATTAAATCAATGATCAAATTTTAAGTCTTAAATTCAAGTTGAAAGATAAAAGAAAAGCAAAATAATATAAAGAGGTGATTAACCTAATGCAAAAGATGAAGTGTTTTTCGTCAATTTTTACTTTTAAAAAAAATCAATATTATGAAATTGACAAGTAATTTCCACTATTTTAGAGTGAAAAACATAGTTAAACAATTCTTCACTAACACAGTCTAATTAATCAAAGTTGTGCCATTTTGGTTGGAAATAGATTTTTTTGTGACATCGTGAATTTTATTTGTTTAAAGTGCATATTTTAATGCACAAATGGATTTAGCATTGTGAAAAACCTAAGACACTCATATTATACGGATTATAAAGCTCAAGCTTACTATTATAGGAAATTCATAATATTTCAAACAAAATTCACTAAGAAAAATAAAAAATATGAAAAACGAGTTCAATTTTGAAAAATGTTTAAATCTATTGAAGGACACCAATTTTGATGATGAAGATTGTAATACGTTTTTTACTAATATGTATAGTTTTGATGGTAGCTCAAGAGGTTGAAACCCCCCTTCCAAGTCATTGTCCCTTTGTCATGAGGCATAAGTTCAATTCTCCTTGAGTCCATCAGGGTCAAGTTCCTTGTCCTCCTACGAAGAATTGAATCCAAGTTATCATTTTAGGAAGAAATACGAAGCACGTATTAAATAACCACCCACCTAGACATTGATACATTGCTTCAAGGGAAACTAAATGGACTTTCTACGTTGCAAAAAAAGTGACAACCCCCTAGCTTGGTTATACTGACAAAGTAGAGAATGCCTTTGCAAGTGGGAATGAATCATGATGCATCCATTAAATTGCAGACCCTCTTATAAATGACACACAATTGTCACTAACTCAAGCGACTCTTTCACAAGAGCCCGACCAAGTTAGGGGTGGAGATGAATGAATTTGTGGACCCCGTTGATACATCTCTTATTGGCCATTCACAATGTTACCGATTTCATTGTAGCTTTCAACACACTTTAAAACGAGAGTGAGTACTTGGGTAAAAATCATTACTACTAAATTGGGAGTTAAACTTTCATTCTATTAGTGAGAGATAGATATGTTTCATCATTAATTTCCTTAGTGTTACCCTCACTCATCTTTACATAATCTTATTTCTCATATCTCTGCATTCATAATAATGAATCCACATTTTCTTCCGTCTCAACCTTTAACTTTGTGTCTCAGCATAGAAAGTACAACAATGATGTTTTTATAAATCATTGTGGCACAAGCATTAAATAAATTCACCATCCATTTGTACCGCCAACTTCTTTCTCGTGGATTTAGAGTCTTTCTTAACCAACCACAATTGCAACAAGGAGAAAAAAAATCTTTTGAAATGAAACTAATCTCTGTAGAAAGCCTTCCTTTGATAGACCTACATGTGAGAAACCGCGGAAACACCCTCATGGGATAGAGTTTCTTTTGTCGAATATAAAAACTAACCCAATTTCTCCTAATAAAATAGGAGACACTACTGTTACGATAACGTATTGGGATTCCTAATGGTCTTACCGAAATTTTTAAGAGTATAATGATAGTATTACAATAGTGTAATAGAGGTCCCAATGGTCTTACCAAAATTCTTAAGAGTTTAATTGTTGTGAAAATTATATCACTACAGCAACTAATTTACTTTTCCTACTTACTTCATCATAAGTTATTCATGAAATTACTTCAACAAACATTAAAATAAATATTGTTGTAGATATCACATCGTAATGCAGAAACAAAAATATGCACGCATTGACAGTTATTTTGGACTAATGTCCCTGGAAAACCCAATGTGGGAAAATTGGTGCAGCAAGGGAGGATTTTATTATTCAGCAATTTTCTTGTACAACAGGGTGCCAAACTGGCTTACCCACAGATAGACAAACTTCCAGCACTTTCCTAAACCCAACGTAGGCCCTACTAACCTCTGCTACAACATGAAACCCTCTGCGTCAACCTGAAACCCTCTGTGTCAACTTACTGAGGCTTTGTGCAACCTCTCTAGGCTTCTGCATCACTCTTGCAGCCTTTGCATGGATGATGCAGGCCCTTCTAGCTCTGTGCAGTCTCTCCTACCTCTGCATGGATTCCTCTGGTTCTGCATTTGCCTCTTCTGTGCTAATCTCCCATCTCTCTGTTTCGTACTTGCTGCCTCATGACCACTCTCCAGACCACTAGTGCAATTTCTCAGCAAACCCCACTCCAAAAATTGAACTCACTAGTCTCCCTCAGTGTGTTCTCCAAGTACCCCTCAAGTCTACTCTTATACTTTTTATGTTGACATTTCAACAACTGAGATTAAGTCCCTAATCAACGGCTAAGATTAGATCTGTCTTGATCCATGTCTTTTGGACCATTCTAACATAGATTCATATTAATACACATTAATATTTTATTTTCCCTAAGTTTAGACTTAGGGACTCCATTAAAAATATTAATTATTTTAATATCTCCTGATCTGTTTAGAATCTGCCCAAACCTTTTCTGGGTATTGGAGATCTCATGTGCCCCAACCTCTCCACCAATTTTCGTGGCTAGAGCACATCCAATTCTACCCAAAATAAACACTCCCTCTTAGTGAAGACTTTGCTCTAACAATGCTCCTCACTAAGTATTACTCTGATCATCAAGCATCAGTACATGTGCTGATGCTAGGCCTCCCTACCCAACATCCTCTGCATTGTTGCATCCTGTATTGTTGCCCATGGTTCTGCCACTGCCACTGCTGCATCTGTATGACAACTCCCTCTGCATCTATGCTTCTGTTGGTCTTTTCTTTGAACACTGCATCTGCACTACAACTCCCTCTACATTTGTGTTGTTGTTGTTGGTACTTTCTCCCAACACTTCATCTGCACTGCAAGTCCCTCTGCATCTGTGCTGTTGTTGGTCCTTTCTCCCAACACTGCATTTGCACTGCAACTCCCTCTTCATTCGTGTTGTTAACACACTACTTCTAAAAGGGGTTCTTTAACATCCCCATCTTTTCCCTAAAGTAGTCAAATTTTGACTTTCCAAGGGCCTTGGTGAGGATATCTGCCGCTTTTTCCCCTGTAGGAGTGTAGCTCAACTGTACAGCTCCATGTTGGACACAGTCTCTAACAAAGTGACACCAGATATAAATATGCTTTGACATATCATGAAATACTAGATTCTCAGAGAGTTTGATGCAACTTTGGTTATCACAAATGATCATGGTCGCCTCCATATTTCTTTTGAATAGGTTTACCAACAATTTTCTACGCCATATGGCCTCACACGAAGTTGTGCTTGCTACCATATATTCTGCCTCGGATGAGCTCAGAGCCACAAACTTTTGTTTCCTACTGCACCAGGAGGTTATTCCTGATCCAATGTTGAAACAATACCCAGAGGTACTTTTCCGATCCACTGAACTTCCTACCCAATCTGCATCAGTAAATCCACTCAACCTGGTATCCTTCCCCTTGTTGTACAAGAGCCCACTACTCCCTATAAATACCTGAGAACATGCTTGGTTGTTGCTTAGTGAGCCTTCTTTGGTTCCACCATGAACTGACTGAGGGTGTTGACAACGTAGCAAATATCTAGCCTGGTATTGACTAGATACATTAGGGACCCTATGAGCTGTCAATATAGGGTGGGATCGACATCCTTGTTTTATGATGCATCAATATTCTTCCAGTTGGTGATCATTGATGTAGCCATAGGTCTACAGTGTTCCATCTAGAACCTTTTCAGAATTTCTGTAGAATACCTTCCTTGCCCAAGGAAGATTTCTCCTTTCTGCTGCCAAATTTTCAACCCTAGAAAATAATGCATTCGTCCCATATCCTTCATATCGAACTTTGTGGCTAAATTCTTCTTGCAGTATTCAATGAGTCTGGATGAACTTGCCAGGAAGAGATCATCCACATATAATACTAAGATAAGTGGCTCGCTCTCTACGATCAGATAGTAGAGATTCAGATCCGTGTCACTCTTGACAAACCCCATCTTCTGCAAGTAGCCATCTATTCGACCATACCACGCTCTTGGTGCCTACTTCAGCCCATACAAGGATTTCTTCAGTCTGCATACATGAGACCTCTTCTTATGAGTTTCAAAACCCTCTGGTTGTTCTATGTATTCTTCTTCTTCTATTACCCCATTCAAAAATGTCATCTTGACATCCATCTAATGGATCTCCCATCCCATTTGGGCTGCAAGAGATAACACGATCCTAATAGATGTATACCTGGCTATCGGGGTGAAGGTTTCCTCATATTCAATCCCTTCCTTTTGAACATACCCCTTAGCCACAAACCTGGCCTTGTATTTTTCAATACTGTTGTCCGGAGGATATTTGATCTTGTAGATCCATCTTGAGCCTACGACGGATCTGTCCTGAGGCCTTGACACCGCCTCCCAGACATCGTTTACCATTATGGAGTTATACTCCTCCACCATTGCATCTAGCCAGACCTGATGCTGAGCTACCTCCTTAACGCTGGCAAGCTCTCCATCCTGAGCTACTAACGCCTGATACCTCTCTGCCTATTTTCGTTCCCTTTTACTGTACCTTGGCTCTCTGATGAAGTTCTTTGCATCACATAGAATTTGACGAAGTTCCCTATTGGTTCTTCCTCTGACAACAGGTGCTTCTATTTTCTCCTCTTCTTCATCTTGAGAATCTTCCTGCTCTAAGGAAGGATTCTTCACTTCGTTGGTTGAAGAGGCATGACCAACGGATCCTCTTTCAACTGCTCCTTGGAAGGCATTTTGCGAGATCTTCTTAAAGCTCTGTCCTCCATGAAGTTTACATCTTGTCGTACTACTACCTTCTTGCTCCCTAGAAGAGAGATCCTGTATGCCTTAGCCTTCTTGCTATATCCTGCCAAATACCCCTTTTCTGCAGTCTAATCCAACTTCTTCCTCTTTTCTTCGGGTATGCGACAATATGCCAAACTCCCAAATATCCTGAAATGACTAATTCCAGGTGTCTTTCCAGTGAAGACTTTCTCTGGAGTAATCTTGCCCAATGCTTGATGAGGAGTCTTGTTCTGAACGTAGACAGCAGCGTTTCATGCTTTTTCCCATTGCAATTTTGGCATATCCTGATCATACAACATGGCCCTAGCTGCTTATACAATAGTCTTGTTTTTCCTTTCTGCTACCCTATTCTTCTCCAGATTGTAGGGAGTTGTCCATTCTCTTCTGATGCCCTCCTTAACACAATAATCAATGAAGTCCTTATCAACATATTCTCCACCATTATCTGAGCACAAGACTTTGATTTTCTTACCTTTCAGATTCTCCACAAAGCCTTGAACTCCTTGAATCGACAGAAAACCTCATCCTTGGTTTTCAAAAAAATAAATCCAAGTTTTCCTCAATTGGTCATCAATGAAGGTAAGGAAATACTCGGCACCGCTAAGAGATTTGACAGACATAGGTATGCAGATATCTAATTGTATCAATCCTAGTACTCTGTTGGCCCTATGGTAGCTCCTAGGAAATGCTGCCTTGACATACATTCCTAGAGCACATCCCCTGCATACATCATCTTGTTCCATACTTAGATCCAGAACTCCTGTTACAGTGCTCCTGAGAATTCTCGGAGCTCCATGGTGCAAGTGACCTATCCTTCTATTCCATAGTTCGTTCAAGTCTTTGTCCCCATGACTGCCTATTAGTGCCATTGGAGATTCTAGTTGTAATCTGTACAACCAATTACTTTTGATCCTTATTTGCACTTTCTTTTTCTAGCTTGGGTGTTTGACGTATACCTTTTCCTTGATGAAGTAGACATCATAGCGCTTGGCTTGTAGTTGTGACACAGAAAGTAAGTTCATCCGTAATCCTGACACATGCAGCACATTTGTGGCATGGAATCACTCTCCTGATTCTATCTAAAAAACTATGTTACCCTTTCCTACTAGAGTACTCTTTGCCTTGTTCCCCATGGTGATCTGAAAGTTCATATTCTCTTCTCAATATTCTGAGAAACACTCCTTGATTCCCATCATATGCCATGAGGCTCCACTGTCTATATACCATACTTCTGATGATGCAGCACTAGTCATGCATGCCACTTCTTCTTCCAACTTGGAAGCCAACATATAGAAATCGAAATCTCTCTCTCTTGTGCAATCTTCTGAAAATCTGTGTGAGTCCCTTGAGGTGGATGCCTTTGCATCGTGTTCTCGACCCATAACTGATTTTCCCTTTGTGTCTCTGACTACTTGCTTTGATACCATGTGAAAATTCTATCACTGCAGCAACTGATTTACTTTTCCCACTTATTTCATCATAAGTTACTCATGAAATTACTTCAACAAACATTAAAATAAATATTGTTGCAGATATCACATCGTAATGCAGAAACAAAATATGAACACATTGACACAGTTATTTTGTACTAGTGTCCCCAGAAAAACCTATTGTGGGAAAACCGGTGTGGCAAGGGAGTATTTTATTGTTCAGCAATTTTCTTGTACAACAGGGTGCCAAATTGGATTACCCAAAGATAGACAAACTTCCAAAACTTTCCTAAACCCAACATAGGGCCTACTAACCTTTGCTATAGCCTGAAACCCCCTGCATCAGCTTACTGAGGCTTTGCACAACCTCTCTGGGCTTCTGCATCACTCCAGCCGTCTCTGCATGGATGATGCAGGCCCTTTCGGCTCTACGTAGCCTCTGCCGCCTTTGCATGGCTTCGTATGGTTATGCATTTGCCTCTTTTGCGTTGATCTCCCACCTCTCTGTTTCGTACTTGCTGCCTCCTGAATGCTTTCCAGACCACTGGTTCAATTTCTCAGCAAACCCCGCTCCACAAATTGAACTGATTGGTCTCCCTTAGTGTGTTATTCAAGTGCCCCTCAAGCCTCCTCTTATACTTTTTATGTTGACATTTCAATGGCCGAGATTAAGTCCCTAATCAACAGCTAAGAATAAATCTAGCTTGATCCATGTCTTTTGGACCATTCTAACACAGATTCATATTAATACACATTAATATTTTATTTTCCCTCAGTTTAGACTTAGGGACTCCATTAAAAATATTAATTATTTTAATATCTCCTAATCTATTTAGAATATTCCCAAACCCTTTCTAGGCATTGGATATCTCATGTGCCCCAACCTCTCCACCAATTTTTGTGGCTAGAGCACATATGGTGCTACCCCAAATCAACAATTGTCAGAGAGTGAATGAGAGAAAATATTTTGACCAATATTGAAGAATGAGCTCCACTTTATGAAGAACGAGGGCTTGAAGAATGAGCTCCACTTTATTGAAGAACCATAGGTTTCCACATCGTATAAAAACCCTATTTGTATACTTTGAAAATGAATGTAAAGAATACATAGTTGAAGTGGAGAGACACACTCATTATTTATGGTTAATGCTTATAAAACTTCAATGTATAGATCAAGTTTTGATATCTAAACTTTGAATTCTCTGGTGCTCGCACTACCTGCTTCTCCTCCACCCGGTAACTCACTATACCTTCTAGATGTCCTCCTCCAGATATTGGCACACGTACTATTGCTCCTGAAGTACACACTGGCTGAACTAGAAAGTCTGTTATGGCCTTTTATTGCTGGAAATCATCGATCTCCTATTGGAAATTGATCAATTAATTTAATTGAGAGGTTTTGAAGTGTTTTCTCTCGAAACCTTTTCTGGGTTTTGGATATCTCGTGTTCTTTAGCTTCTCTGACTCCTTAGAGTCTAAAACACATGTTCGATGCCACCCCGAATGCATAAACTAACAAAACATACTTTTTAGTCTTCAACAAAATATATGTCAATTTCATACAAAGTCTTCAATTCATCCATTGCCATTTCCACTATTGTAGTATTCAATTCATCCATGGCCTTTTACTTATTGCATTGATAAACCTATTGGATCTTTCAAACTTGTGCTTCAACATGAATTAGATAACTTTGAGAAAACTATATCCACTCTTCGTTCTTCCAATTAAAATTTTCTTGGATTTGTATATATTGTAGTTCCTAATTATTAGTGAAGATGAAAACCTCGGGAAACAAGTAATGGCTCCAATTCTTTAATGCTTAAACAATGGCACAAAAATCTTGATCATATTACTACTTTGTATTGTTCAACTTCTCACTAAAAACAATAATTGACATAACGTCTTAGCTGAGCCCCATTCAAATTTTTGTCTTGTTTGAGTCACAATCTACTTGGAAAACTTTCTCATCCAAAATTAAAAAGTGAAGGTTTCATGAAATGATTTACAATCTAGTTTATGTCTTTTATGCAATAAATCATGATTGTAAAAACACACAAACTTATGTAAGTTTTGTAGAAATTTTAACAGTTAAAAATGGACAAATATGCAACTTCAAACACATCAAATTGATAACGGAGTTCACCCCCCTTGGGCTACATCTTCAAGTCCAATTTCCAATGGTGGCATTATTTATTATATGCTCAAATTCTAAAATACATCAACATACAAGTATCAATTTGCCAAACTAACACTGCCATTGCATCCAGAATGCCCAAAAACCCCTACCTTGTCTCTTCTTGGGATCAAAAAGGTTGAAAAATGACCAAGATAGTGCCCCTTCTTCAAACTGCCCACAAAACGCTCTACAAACTAGTCTCACTCTGAAAAAGTTTCAGTAAATTTGTTATAGTTCAATTGAAGGTGTGTTGTAATGGGAAATTGGAGGTCTTATGTTCAATATGTCGGGGTAGGAATATGAGGCATGTTGTTTTAAATAATATAACAAAAAAAAAATGATTTTTAAATGGGTCATAGCCCATTCCCTAATTGCCTCGCTGGTCATATGAGTCCGAGTGACCAAGGGTCGTCGGCCATAGGCCACGCACCCTCTGCTCATTTTCTCATGGTTCTATAGATGGCATGTGCCTTAGGCATTGGGTGCGACAGGGTGCCACACGCTCGTTCCCCTGGTTTCCCCGTTGTCAGTTATGTGCATTCCATAAAACCTTGGACTAGTGCTTAACCCTTTTCCATAACTGCAAACTCCTTCGCCTTTGTTTTAAATAATATAATAAAATTTTGTTTTGATTTTTAAATGGGCCATAGCCCCTCGATATATTGTTTCATTGGTCACATGTGTCCAAGTGACTGAGGGCCATGGGCCATAGGACATGCGCCCTCTACTCATCTACTCCCAGTTCTGTAGGTGGCATGTGCCCTAGCCCTTAGGTGTAACATGGTGTCAAACACCTGCGCCCTCATTTACCCCGATGTCTATTATGTGCATGTCATAAAGCCTTGGGTTGGTTCTTAACCCTTCGCCAGAACTCCCAACTCCTTTGCCTTTGGTTTTGGGGAATCCCACATGAATTGGTATGGGGTCAACTGTGCGTGCCCACTGGCCTCGCCCTTCCCCCCAACTGCTCAACCATTTGAATTTAAATAGAACCTGTTGAGCTTTGTATAACAAGTAATACAGTTGGCCCAAGGGTGCAATGGTATATTTATAGGTGGCAAATCAGGGGTTCGACCCCCACAGAGTGCAACTAACCAATTTTTTTTACAAATAAGAAAGGGTCACGTGACCTTCCTCGATTGGGCCATGTGGCGCCCTCTGATTGGGACACATAGCTCAACGAGGTTGGTTCAAATTTAACCAATCAAAAACACCCAAATATTGCATCTTGTGTGTGCCACATGTCAATACCTAATTGGCTCATGTACTACCCAGTCATCGTATGACGTATGTATTACATCATTGTACAGACTAGTATGTGGCATCCGTACCCTGCAAGTTGACTTTTTTATTATTTGCCAAAAAATTCAGAATGTGATAAATTCCTCATATGGTGTCAGATTGAGGCAATTCAAGCATCATTGGAATCAAAACGATGAGATCTATGATTTGGCATTGGTTTCGGAATA
Organism: Pinus taeda; assembly: GCA_000404065.3. Classification (NCBI taxonomy): domain Eukaryota; kingdom Viridiplantae; phylum Streptophyta; class Pinopsida; order Pinales; family Pinaceae; genus Pinus; species Pinus taeda. The sequence goes on along the minus strand of APFE031379806.1, from coordinate 130,960 downwards.
TTTTGAGCACTTTCATTTTTTAGCATATTTTTTATCCCCTAAATCACTCCTCCCCACTAGAAGCTTTTGGACCACAAAAAGTTTATTTTTACCCCGCAAGTAAGTGAGGGTAAAAATCCCTCACTTTCCTGATCTCTATCCACCTTGATTTGTTTGGATTGGTACCTTTGAGCCCCACATGAAGATACTCCACATTGCCTTTGTGTGAAGTTCTTATTCTCTTGTCAAGAATAGAGTCTTGTTGCAACTCATTTAAATATTCAGGATAAAATTATTCTATAGATGAAATTTGAACATTCTCTTCTTGATCATCAATCGTAAGATACTCATACAATCTCAAGTTTTCCACATTTACAACATAATAAATTTTCATGTAAGATGGAAAATATAATCGGAAAGTGTCTCTACCAATCTTCTCCAAAATTTTGAGAGGACCATATTTGATTGGCTTGTTATTTTTACCTTCACTTTGTAATATTTCCTTGTTGATGTACAACCAAAATTGGTTTCCCACTTCTAGATCATGATCAACATGATGCTTATCATGTCTTTCTTTGTACTTGGCTTGGTTTTTCTCCAGATGTTCTTGTACTATTTGATGCACTAATTGTATTTTTTCAACGAAATGCTTGGTTTTATCCACATAACTATATCCATCTACTACAATATATTTACCAAAGATGAAATCCAAAGGAGACTTTAGAAAATAACCCAAACAAGCTTCAAATGTAGATACTTGTTTAGATGAATACTTAGCACAATTGTAGGCATGCTAGACATAATACAAATGCTCATCCCAAATTTCGGGATGCTTACCACAATATCCTCGAAGGAGATTCACTACCGTTGTTTTCAATACTTCTATTTGTGGATGAAATGTTGTGCTCTTCTTCAACTTTGTGTCCATGAGTTTCCACAAACTTGACCAAAGCTTCCTTATAAATCGAGAATCTCAATCAGAACTAATCGAAGTAGGTAACACCAAATGAAGCCATACATTTTGAAAGAACATATTTGCGTTTTGTTCAGCTGTAACCTATTTTTTACGAGGCATCAACACACACAGTTTGTTGAAATTGTCCACCACAAAATATAAATAATGATGACCTTTCTTGGAAATTGGTAGTTCGCCAACAAAATCCATAGAAATAATTTCGCAATGACGAGAGGGGATAGGAATGGAGTATGCAAACCCAATTTCCTATTGCTTGGCTTACTAGTAGCACACATAGAACATCCTTTTACATATTTTGATTTATATGATTCGAGGTGAATAACAATACCTTTGTAATTGAGCAATTGTTTTGCCTACACAAAAGTGACCAACAATAAGAGAAGTATGGGATTCCCTTATGACATTGAATCTTTCACCCCATGGAACACATCAATAGTGAAGATGATATAACAACTTGTTATGAACATGATAATCCAACTCTTCAAAATGATTGCCTTGACTGAAAGTTGCATAAACATATTTAAAATTTTCATCTCAAGCATATTGTTCAATATAACTTTCGTGCATGATTGAGTTATGCTTAAGAATAATAGATGCATTAATAATATGCCTTGATAACATATTTGCAAATTTGTTGTATATACCTTTCTTATACCTAATTACCAAATGAAATTGTTGTGGGAATCCCATCCATTTGAAATGTCTATCTTGTTGTAGCTTGGTTTGCAACTTTAAATATTGCAAAGGTTGATGGTCAGTATGAATAATTGCTTCTTTAACCATCAAATAATGCTTCCATTTCTTCACTCTTTGTACCAAAGAATACAACTCTTTATCATAAGTTGGATAGTTAATTACTGCATTGGAAAATGTTTCAGAATGATAACATATTGGCTTACCATGCTACATCAAAACTACTCCCATAGCATATTCGCTTGAATTGGTTTGAATTTTAAATGGATGCTTAAGATCTGGAAATGCTAAAAACGATGTTGAACTAATTTTGTCTTTTAAAGTATCAAAGGCTTTATGTTGCTTTCCTCCCCACTGAAAACCTACTTCACACTTGTCAAAGCATGTAATGGTGTTGTAATGAATAAGAAATTAGTGATAAATTTTCTCCAATATTGGGTTTCTCCCAAAAAGCTCCTAACTTCTATAACATTGTTGGGTTTAGGACAATTCACCATAAGACCAAATTTTGAGGGATCAATCTTCAATTCACCACCTCCTATTATATGACCTGAAAACACTAAAGAGGTTTTCCCAAATTCACATTTAGACATATTCAAATACAACTTTTCCTTTTTCAAGACATCTAGAACTTGCTTTACATGCTTGACATGCTCTTCACGAGTCTTACTGAAAATCAGAATATCATATAAGTAGACTATGACACAATCATCAAGAAAGGGTCACAATACATCATTCATCACTCTCATTAATGTGGTGCATTGCAAAGCCTAAATGACATAAGTAACCATTCAAATAGACCTTGTTTTGTCCTGAAAATAGTTTTTCAGATATCATCATCAATAATCCTTATCTGATGATAAAAACTTATCAAATCCAACTTAGTAAAATAGACATCATCCTTTAACTGATCTAGTGAATCATCAATGCGAGGAAGAGGATAACGATTCTTTACTATGATCTTGTTATAAGCTTGGAAATCCACACACATGGACCAAGTACCATCTTTCTTAGAAGCCAAAACAATAGGATACCCACAAGGAGATGTACTAGGTTTGATGACCCCTTTGTCAAGCAACTCTTGAATTTGCTTCTTAATTTCTTCATTCTCCAAAACTAACATTCTATACATTCCATGATTTGGTGGATCAAAATAATGCTTAAAATTAAAAGTGTGTGATAGAGCCCGAAACCTATCTGAATCCAACGCAACTCGTTTCATTAAAAACCGATATCAGATGCTCCCAAAAATGCGTTCTGATCCTTTTGGGAAACAATTAAAGCAATTGGAATTTGAGCTGCAAGGATGCCCAGTCAGCAATTCGTACTGTTGAATGGACCATGATTGGGCAAGTGAACAGTCCTCCATTGACCAATGACTAATCGACACTTGACACAACGTTATTGGTTGAAGCGCGGTGAAATTTTATTGGTTTATGGTTTGGTGAAGTGGCCCAATGAGGGAGTGCCACATGGGCCAACTAGTGGCTACCACATGGCCTCCTCAAGGCTGCTAAAATTGGTTGGAGGGTAGAACAACACCCCAACTGGATTCAAAACCAGGACCTCACACTTATCAAATAAGTCCAACACCAACATGCCACCACATTACCTCTTATTATATGGCAAACCTGAATCATATTTAAATGTTGGTATGGCGCATATTAGGGGAGGGTCAAGCTAAGCCCTAGCCCTTGGCCACCCCTACGCCACAGGACCGCAGGTGGGGGGTCGACGTCTAGCGCCTAGCCTAGCCCCAAGATCACAGTCCACAACAGAAATGCCACATTGCAAAGTCTGAGTGCCAAGGTTGAAGGGGACCAGCCCACAGTCATGTTGACCACCATGTGCCCAAGAGCACAACAGTTTGGAAGGGGCTGCCCAAGGATGCAGATCATAAGACCAAGGACATGCCAGAAAAGGGGGCCAAACAAAAGCCCTAGAATATTGGCCCCTTACGTGGTCATATGGTTGTCACGTGGCCGAAATTTTTGGTACTGGAGTCTTAATGACACCCTTAACTGTCCTACAATTTCGCCTGCCAAGTGGGAATAATGCCAGGTTTTGTGTGTTGGTTCCGCATTGGAGCGCTCAAGCCAGTTTTGGCCGGATTGTAGGATGGTTAGCTACACAACTTGGGAAAAGAGAGAAATAAGGATAACTTTCTCAGTTTTTTACCAAATGAGGTGTAGAAAGAATTAAACAGGGGTTTTTTACTATTCTGGAGCCATTAGAGCCATTATTTCAACATTTTGAGCATTGTAACTTGATGTAAACACATGTTTTTGAGCATAGTGGAAGAGGCCCTACATTAAAAGTTGGACTAGGTGATGTAGCCCAAGAGAGGGGTGAACTCCTTTATCATTTGATGTCTTATGTATTTTAGATGTGCTTAATTGTCACTGTTTGGTTGTAAAATTTGGTTTAAATTTACCTATTTATGTGTTTAGTAAGCTGATCCTCTACCCAAAACACATAAAAAATTAACTAGCAAATTGTTTAAAAATCTTCAAGTTTTACATACAGATCATTTTGGTATTAGAGCATAGGTTTTATTATGAAGATTTGATTTGTTTGCAAGTTTCTTTTCTGATGCTTACGAGGTTGAAGCTCAAGAGATGGGAAGGAGAATTGGTGGAGCCAAGATCTAAAATTGTTTCAAGGAGAAAAAACACTTCTCAATATTCAATAATTATGCCACATGAAGAATGTCCTGAAGAGATGTTTGAAGATGAGAAGACCTTTAGAAAAGCATTCATTAAGATGTCAGAGACGGTTAAGGTTTTGTATGAGGAGAGGAATTCCAGATTGTATGGAGAGAGCTCAAAATATCATGGGAGAAAAGGATACAAACCTCCAAAAGGAAATGGAGGGAATGGTGACAAACCACCATCTTCACCTCCATCATCCTCCTCATCTTCATATTCATCCTCACCTTCAAATTCTTCTACCCTTTCACAAACACATCCAAGTTCCCCAAGAGGTCATGGTAAAAATATTTTAGTTAAGCTTGATATTAAGTTTAAATTGACTATGTACAATGGAGAGGTAAATTCACAAAGATTAGACAATTGGATTCGTCAGATTGAAGTGTATTGCGAGATACAAAGAATTGAAGATGATGAAACCAAGATTCAACTTGCTTCTCTTAGATTGGAAGGTGCAACACTAATTTGGTGGGAAGCCAAAACTCAAGAGGACATGAAGAAACATGGTAAGGTTTTATCCTCTTGGAATGATTTTATTGTTGCAATAAGGACTTTTTATCCATTAGCATATATGCATAAGGCTATTATGGATTGGCATAACTTTAGGCAAGCTAAGGGGAAAAATGTGCAATCTTATACTCAAGAGTTTAGGAGGAGAGCCTTAATATTGGGTGTATATCTTTCATCTAAAGAGACTTTGCTCAAATACATTAGATGTTTACATAGTTACCTTAGACACACTATTCTCATGTTTAACCCTACGAATTTAGATGAATTTTGTGTACATACCACACATCTAGAAGCAAGAGGGAAGAATGTTTCTGGTGAGAAAAGTGAGGGGTCCTTTGAATCTGGAGAAAAGGGAAAAGGTAAGTTAAAAGGAAAGGGGAAGAACAATGTTTCCATCAAGATGGAGAAAGACAAAATCACATGTAAACATTGTTCCAAATATGGACATGATGAATATCATTGCTAGAAACTTCATCCAAAAATTAGACCAAAAAAGTTTAAGAACAAGGAGAAGGAGAAGACAATTGCAACTACACAACATGATTTAGGTTCAAATTCGGGAGATGAAACAAAGATCATGACCATGGGTTTGAAAGGTAAGGACATAGAAAGTACTAGTTCTTCAAATTGTCTTAATGAAACTCATGATGAAAAAACAAGAATAGAGCTTTTCCACATTAGAGTTATTTCAAAACATGCCAAGATAGATACACTATTTGATAGTGGTTCACAAGCAAATCTTATCTTAGAATACATTGTCAAGAAGTTGAATTTAGAAACCATTTCTCATCCTAAACCTTATCCTTTAGGTTGGATATGTGACAATGCAAAATTGCATGTGACCAAAAGATGTAAATTGAAATTTTCAATCACTGCACACTTCCTAGATGACGTAGAGCTTGATGTAATTCCAATTGATATATGTGGTATTGTTTTTGGAAGCCCATTTTTATATAATAGGAGAGATATTTTACATCGCCATGAGAACAAATATCATTTTTTCAAGAATGGGATTGAGTACATTGTTAGATCACACAACAAGAAGTTGAATGCATCTCTTGTAAATACGAGACAAATGAAGAGGATTGTTAATGCTAGTTAGAATTTTGCATCGTTACTGTTCAAACATAAGGATGTTGATGAATGTAAAACCTTTCAAGGATATGAAGAAAATGTGAAATTTGATTTCATAGATGTTTGTAATCCATGTGATAAGATGTTTCAGGATTCTAACATGTTTTCTTCCAAAAGAAGTAAACAAAGTGAAGAAAATTTGCAGCAACATGCATCATTGTTGAACATTGGTGTGAACAAGATGCTAGTGTTAGAGAGTACAAGAATCAAAGAGAAAATGAAAAGGAAATTAGATAAAGAGGAAATTGGTTCCAAAAATTCTTCTTGTGGGTTTCAGAATGTGTTGGCTTTGAAAAGGGATGGTGCATGGCGATGGCGATTGCATTTGGTCAAGAGTTGAGCCAAGTATATGACTAGACATGGTATGCATCACCATGACAACAATGTTCAAGGTGAGAAGAATTTGATATTGTTTAAGTTTCAATTGATTGGAGATCGAGGTGGGGATGTGTTTATTTATTCAAATGTAGTTTGTTGTTATGCATATTCTGGAAAATTGCAGCAAGATGTCATCTATGGCAACAAGACAAAGACTCCAAAATTAAGGAAAATGATGTATTTTCATGAAAAGCTTAAATTGTTAAGTTCAAGCAAATTTCAATGGATTGAAACTAGAAAGGTGAGGGAGTTGTACCCTCATCTATTTTTTCATTGATAAAGAAATTTTGGAGGTCGAAAAGCTTCAATAGGGAGGAGTGATCTGGTGGATCAAAATAATTCTCAAAATTGAAAGTGTGCGACAAAGCTCGAAACATGTACATTTGGGTAGATATTGGCGATCTAAGTCCAACGCAACTTGTTTCACTAAAATCTAATAAAGGATGCTTCAATAAATGTGTTGTAATCAGTTTGGGAAACAACTAAAAAAATTGGAATTTTACTTGCAGGGATGCCCAGTTAGTAATACGTATTGCTAACTGAACCATGACTAGGTAGGTGACTAGTCCTCCATTGGCCAATTATTGGTTGACACTTGTCACAGCGTGATTGGTTGAAGTGTGGTGAAATTTTATTGGTTTATGGTTTGGTGAAGTGGCCCAATGAAGGACTGCCACATGGTCCAAGCAATGGTTGCCACGTGGCCTCCTTAGGGGAGCCAAAATTGGTTGGATGGTCAAACAACACCCCAACATGATTTGAAACTAGGACCCCACACTTATCAACTAAGTCCAACACCAACACGCCACCACATTGCCTCTTGTTATATGGAAAACTCGAATCATATTTAAATGTTCGTATGGTGCATATTGTGGGAGGGGTTGGGCTAAGCCCTAGCCCCTAGCCACCCCTGCACCATGAGACCATAAGCAGGGGGCCGAGGTCTAGGGCCTAGCCCAGCCCCAATATCACAACATGCAATAGATATGGCACATCGCAAAGTCTGAGCGCCAATGTTTGAAGGTGTAAAGAGAACCAAAACATAGGGTTTTGACTGTTCTGGAGCCATTGCAGGTACTTTTTCAGCATTTTGAGCACTGTAACTTGATGTAAACCCATGTTTTTTAGCATAATGGAAGAGGCCCTGCATTGGAAGCTGGACCACGAGATGTAGCCAAAGAGAGGGATGAACTCCTTTATCATTTATTGTCTTATGTGTTTCAAATGTGCTTAATTGTCACCGTTTGGCTTAAATTTTGGTTTAAATTTACTTGTTTATGTGTTTAGTAAGCTGATCCTCTACCCAAAACACATAAAAATTTAACTTGCAAATATTTTAAAACTCTTCAAGTTTTACATACAGATCATGGCAATATTCAGAAGTGGGGCATCCTACTCCAATTGAATATCATGTTGGATTCCTCTTTTTGGAGGTAACCCTTTAGTTTCCTGAAACATCTTGTCATAAGTGTTAACAACTTCAACCAATTCATGCTTGATTTTAGAATCACTTCATGAGAAAGCTTTAGATTCAACAATATTTTTTGCTTTAATCATTAACAACAAAAATTTATTACTAGCATTCACAAGCCTTTTCATTTGACCAACACTAACAAGGGATAAGTTCATCTTCGTGCGATGTGCTCTAACAATATACTCGTCTCCATCTTTGAAAATATGATATTTGTACTCATGATGATAGAATATGTATTTTCATTCATATAAATATGGGCTCCCTAAAACAATAGCACAAATATCAAGTGGTATAACATCAAGCTCTACCTCATCTAGAAAATTAACAGTGATGGCAAATTCAACTTTACATTTTCTTGTCACTTGCAATTTCGCATCATCACATAACCAACCCAAAGGGTAAGGTTTTGCATGAGGTGTAGTCTCTAAATTAAGTTTATTGACAATTGCTTCAGAGATAAGATTGACTTGAGATTCACTATCAAATAATGTATCAACCTTTGTATGTTTTGTAATGACCTTGATATGGAAAACTCACTTATTTCTTTATCATTTTGAGATTCAATAGGCTTGATAGAAGAACTAGTACCCACCTTATAAGTTATACATTTCATTCCCATATCTTTGATTTTGGTTTCATAACCTAAATTAGATCCATGTCTTGTTGAGTTGTAGTGAGAATCTTTTGTTTCCCCTTGTTATTGAACTTCTTTGGTCTCAATTCTGCATGTAATATCCAACAGTGATCTTCGTCATGACCATCTTTTGAACAATGTTTACAAGTAAGTTTCTCTCCCTCTTTCTTGACAGTAGAATTCTTATTACTTTTTCCTTTAGACCTACATTTTCCTTTATCTCCATATTTAAAAGGTTTCTTGCTCGACTCTTGAGAAACATTCTTGCCCCTTGATTCTAAATGAGTATCCTGAACACATACTTCTTCTAGATTGGTGGGATTAAAAATAAGTATAGTATGTCTCAAATAATTATGTAATCCACCTATCTACCTAAGGAGAGTAACTTGTGAGGTCAAATCAACTACCAATATTAAAGCTCCTCTTCTAAATTCTTGTGTGTAACTTTGGGCACTCTCACCTTTTGCTTGTCTAAAATTTTTCCAATCCATAATTTCTTTTTGTATGTAAGCTAATGGATAAAATTTCCTTCCTAATGTAGCTATAAAATCATTCCAAGAAGAGATAATTTTACCACTTTTCTTCAAATCTTCTTGAGTTTTGGCCTCCCACCAGATGAGGGTTGCACCTTCCACGTGAAGCAAAGCGAGTTAGATCTTTGTGACATCATCATCATTCTTTTGAATCCTGCAATAGACTTCAATTTGATGAACCCAATTGCCCAAGTTTTCAGCATTTACTTCCCCATTGTACATTGGGAATTCAAATTTGACATCAAGCTTAACCAAACGAGACTTAGAATTTCTATTTGGAGATGTAGGAGGAGTAAGACTATTGGATGAAGGATTTGAAGAAGAAGGCGAGGATGGAGGTGAATATGGAGGTCAAAGGGGAGGAGAAGGTGGAGGCTTGCAACTCTAATTACCACCATCACCTTTTGGTTGATTACAACTTTATCCTTGCAAGTACAACACTTTCACCATATTAGTCATATCAAAGAAACCCTTTCTAAAAGATCTCTCATCCATAGACATCAACCCTTGTCCTTGTCCTTCTTCATGTGCTAGATTCCAGTGCTTCAAGTGGAGGTGCCTCTTAAGAGAAATTTCAACCAATATAACAACTGAAATAAGATGCCACAAGGCCAGACTGCCTTCATTCACTAACTACACAAATTTCACTCTATTCTTTCAGACATAATTAACATCCATGCGAGGATACCATAGTGCCGAGAGTCTTAGCTCACTTTCAAAAGAAGAGAGTCCACATTGAGGAAGGTTCTTCAGTGGAGAAGCTACTAATGGGTAAGCGATCACCTCTTTAGGTGCTTCATCAATGATACAAACATTAAAGCTTCTACCCCAAGGCAACTCTTGGTGGTTCAACAACCCTCACAAGCGCCTAAGTGACTCTTCCCAAACAAATAGGTTCATCAATTCACAAACTTCTAGTGGTTACTTCAACCTTATAGGAAATCCACTACTCTCTATAATTCTTTTACCTAGCAAGCCTTTGTGAAGGTTCTTCATTTGGTTCTCATATCTCCATAACTTTATTTCTGCCCAATTTGATCATTTCTCTCTCGCCATTATCTCACCTCCACCCTTGGCTAAATTTTCCTACGATGTTCTCACTTTGTCCTCTTTGCTTCCACCTGAGCATATGCACAAGAGAGTAAACCAAAAGTGTTCCTTCCTTCCATTGTCTCTGCACCTAAGAGAGAATCTGAGAGAGTATTATTCCCTACCTATTAGTATGTGTGAGAGTGTCACTTCCTCTCTTCCATACTATAGGTTCCTTTTCCACATGACCCTTGTATGTCGTTTTCCATAGTTGCGTGCAATCAACTGCCTAGACAACACAACCCATTCTACCCTTAATTTTTTTTTCCTCTTCTTGCTTTCTATTGGAGTCGAAGGACACTTCGGCATGTTCTCATCTTTTCAATTAAATTTATTACACAATTGGCTCATTTAAGCTTCTTAGCCAACCCATGGTTGAAATATTTAATTTTTCCAATTCCTCAAGCAATCTCCCTCCCCAAGCAACTAGAATATGTGTCTCTTATCTCAACTTTTAGTTAATTATAGTTTATTTACAATGGAGAAATATGAACATTAGGATGCCATAGGCTTTCAAGACATTATGTAGAAAATCCTAAATACTTCTTGGGGCAACATTTGAAACATATTTGAGAGCTCTTTGGAGAATATTTTAGAAGAATATTTTGATATTGATCTTGAAGCAAGTTAGGGATAGATCACTTGTCATTTCGATGATCTAAGGCATGCACTCAGTTGAACTATTGATATGACAAGGGACATAATTGAAGTGTTCTGAGAGTTTTTTAAATTGTCCTGTTGTCCTTGGTATGAGAGCCTAAGAAGAACTTATTCTATATTTTATTATAGAGGATGGTAGGGTGGTGCTAGGGAAGGATGTTGTAGCTTACTTCAGGAGGTTTTTGCTTCCTTCCAGTAGGACCTGGTAAATCTTGGGATTGCAACCATTCTAGTTGTAGCTGGTAAACCAAATTTTGTAGCTTCCTTTTGTACACACACACACATCTTGTGTTCATTTGATATGATTTTGTTTGTTAATTTTTTTGATACTTAAATTGTTAAAATTTAAGAAATATTGATTCACCTCGCCTCTAAGTATTTCCAACAATTAAAGCAATAAAGTTATATTGTTCCTAATGTTGTCTTATCTATAGGAATAGAACATTAACATTGTTATGTTGTTTGAGTTATACAAAGGTTACTTTGTCCTAAATTTGCTTTGTCTTTCATTATTTATGTCTATGTTCATATATGATGGTAACTCTTTCATCAAAGGGCATAAAAAATGTGATCCTAGACTCCATTTTCATGATAGCTCTTTCAGTGGGGGGCATTGAATATATGACCCTACACTACATTTTTAAGGATATATCAAATGCTAATTGTGTATGTGGAACTTATAAAATCTCTTCTTCAAAATCTAAAGTTTGACCACTACTTCCCCTTACATCTATTATCACTCAGATTTTCCCTTAGAAGTTATCAAAAGAAGGGACACTTTGAGGTAACCACAAACCAATATTTTAAGTAGGTTCTAGCAAACCTACACTCAGAGAGGGCTCTCTCTTTATAATTTAGCTTTGTTTTATGGAATATTAGGCTAGTTATGAAAGCTTTTAAGGGATTTTTGGTTGGGTGGTGGAATTCTGGGAACAGATGGATAGAGCAAGGCCTTCAAGCCATTGGGCTATGGAGTCAATCGAATGATGGCTTAACTAGATTAGATCAATTACTAAAGTGAAAAAATCACAGGGCAAGGTATTAAAACAAAAGGAAAATGTCAGGTTCAGATGGATGAAATGGTCTTAACCAGGGAGAAAGGGCAATGAAGAATCCTTTAACCGGGGTAAAAATGAGGAATAGAAGACGCCTATCAACAAAGCGCAATTAAGAATTCTTTGTTCATTGGGCCACAGGGATAAACTACGAAGTAAGGGAGAATTTAAGAATTCCCTAACTATGATAGTCTAGTAGAAAATATTGAGAAGATAAACAATTTAAAACAGAGTGCAGTAAAGCAATTTCTAAAAAATCATTACTCGTTTATCATTTAGGTTTCATGAAAACACATATGATTATTAATAAACAGAGGAAAAACAGTAATAAACTTGAGATATAGAATACTTATTTGATTTTAGTTTGACACAAGTATCCCATGAACAATCTTTACTTTATTCCTTGATCCAGCAAGCCATATAAGTCTTGGTACAATAACACTTCAATTCTAGAAGAAAATGTCTATAAAATGTCTTTGAATCCACCCCTAATACTTTGAATGAAGAAGTATTTATACAAAAATTTACATAAAAAATAGCTCATAACTATATAAGATTTATTCTAGGAGTACAAAATATCTTATACAAGAATATAGAGACAGATGGTCTCAAATATAGAAATAGATAGTAAATCGATTGTTGTTGCCCCCTTTTTTGTTGAAGGAGCTGGAGGCTACTATACGAATTTGGCTCTTGCTATTGCTTTGGTAACTGTGTTCTGGATTCTGATTCAACTAATACTCTTTCACCTGTTTCTGATACACTTTACCTGTCCACCAGCTTTCATCCTTTTTACCAAATTTTATTGTGGTAAATATTTCTACTTACCTCACTGTTTACCATGGTAATTTAAAGGATGTTAGTCATGTTAGTCCACCATTCTTCATTTGGTATTTTTGTCCTTATTAATTTTCTGTAAATCTCATCAGCCTCCGTATATTTCACAAAATTAGGCTAAACTATGAATAAGTACTTTACTTCATGTTCAAGGAAGAAGAGGTTCTCTAAACCATCGTAAAGCACTTTTCCTGTGGGTAGTGCCTTTGCTGAAGATGAACTAGCATGAATTTCAGCTTGTTGATGTAGTTTGTTGATGTAGTCTATCTGAACCATTAGCCTATCATTGATGACTAAAGGGCTTGAGAGCCCTTTACTCCTTAAGATGTCAAACTTTCTCATGAACTCATATATGTCTTCCTGCATACTTTGACATCTTCGCCCCAGGCCTTGCATTAAATTCCTTTTTGTCAGAACTTTCTTCAGTTCGAGGATAGTAGCAATCCTATCCTTAATGTCTAGTTGCTCCAACTGATGTCTGCTTTTTCTATTTAGAAAATTTATTAACTGGACTACCTCTTCATGCTTTCTACCCAGTTCTTCTCTGGTCTTCTGAATTGCCTTAAGAGCAAGCTTAACCAAATCAATTTATTCAAAAATAATTTGAATGGATGACCAAATATCATTGATAGAATCAATGATATTGGTCCACAATATTTTCCTGATATCTGCCAATGGCCTTTAAAATGTCAGGTCCTTCTCTAATGCTTTAATTTGTTCAGCCATTTATTTGTTTTTCCTTCTCTCTTCTGCATAATTGATCTTTGATAATCATATTTTTCCTCCAATGTAGTGAATTTCTCTTTCACTTTCTGTAGCTCTGTTACTTGGAGCTTCATCTCTTCCATTGACTTGATTAAGTCCTCTGTACTCTGTGTTGATGTTCCTGCTTGTGTTATACCTGTTGCTTCCACTGGTATGGTTGTGGCCAAAGGAATACTTGGTGCTAAAACAGTTGCCATAGTGGAAGGGACTGTTGTGGAAACTATTGGCACTACAGTTTGAGGCTGGGTGGTCGACTCACTCTATCCTGACTGCAATGATTTCTCCAATTCCTGCTCAGTTTCCTCTAATTGCTCATTCAACTTAAGGACCAAGTCCATAAGTTCCTCCTCATTCTTTTTCTCAATAACCTCAGTAGTTTGAGGGTGTATGAGGGGTGGCAATTTCAGTTGTTTTCTAGGTGCAGCTATATCCTTGTTTTTCTTCTTGATTAAGCTTTCTGCTACCTTTACATCCTTTGGGTCATGACCCAATTCAATTACTAGTTCCTCTAGTGATTTTATTCTATTATCTTTAGCTTGTGTTGAGGCTTTTTCCAACTGCAATTGAGCTATAGTGTTGCTCAATGAATTTTTGTAACCTATGAGCCATCATTACTTTGCTGGTCAGTGTTGAGTAGACCATCTCACCCGTTTGCTTATGAAGCTCAATCTAGTCGATTGGGTGGATGTCCTTAGCTAAAACTTCAAAATCAGTTTTAAGATGATCAGCCAAGGATTTTGGCTGCTGCACTGTGGGCTTTAGGAAACTCATCTGCATTTTACCCTCTTTGATGTCAAAGGCTGACATCAATCTGGTTTGGTTTGTGGGGGGCATTTTTAAGTATTGAGCATAGGCTTGGGCCTTTAGTTGCTCATTCTTTGTTTTGATCTCCTTGTATTTCCCCTTTACATCTATGATCTTCTCTGAAGAAGACCTGAAAGATGATACTTCTGTTCTGGGTTGCCTTTCTAGTTCCTGCCTTTGTGAACTAGAGGGTGTCCCACCTGTTGGGAAAGTTTGTAAGCTATCTGTTCCTTCCCTCCTTATGCTCTCTGTAGTCTCTCCAATGAATTCTTCCTCTGAATAAGGATTCAACCTTTGCCTCTTAGCAAAGGGTTGATCTGTGGGTCTGCTAGAAGGGGTAGCTACTTCCCTTTCTCTTTTTAAGTTTCTTTCCTCATTTAGAGGAGTTTGTAGCATTGGAGGATTACCCATGTTTGTTTGAGCTGGTAGTGGCTGTGGTGGAGCCAATTCTTCCAAGATTTCAGTTTGCTCTGATTCCTCTGGCTGTTCTGTTGTTTCTGGTTGTTCTGATGTAGGGGCAATTGGTTCTTGAGTTTGCCTCTATGAAGGCTCTACTATGGGAGCACTATGTTTCGATGATGGCCTTTGGGAAGACTCTGTAGGTACCTATACAAAGGAGTCCAGGTCAAGTCTCTTCTCCAAATCTTTCATCACATTTTCAACTTCAACCTCATCACTATCTTGTTCTACCAATGTCCCTTCCCTCCATTCATTTAAATTGGCATATTGTTCTATTTCAGGAATTCTGTGAAGGATGTAGGGTGACAACTTGTGTTTTATCCTTCTATCACAGATGAAACTGTGAGGGTCATAAGCCCAAACAAAGCTCTTCTTTAAACACATCTTCTTCTCTAGATTTCTTCTGCTTCTTGCCCTGCTTTTCTATTGTTGCACACAAATGGGCCTAAGTGGTCTTTGATCCTCAGCTGGGATTTCTTTTTTGCTTTCATGAAGTGGATTTGATCAGAGTTGGTTATTTGCCTGTAGTACTCCAAGGAAAATAATCTCATGGGGGCATATGTGGGCAATTTGAATGGAGGCAGTTCACACCCATAGACTTTGATCTCAGTATGATTCTAGTACAATGTTTTGACAACTGAAGGATTCTTTTGAATTCTTCACTAATTCTAGGAGAAGAACTTCCTGTCAACATGGTAGTTATAGGATGGACAAATTGATCAATGAAATCTATATATGAATAGGGAGAGGAGGGTGAGTAATGAAAAATTGATGTCCATAAAATGATTGACCTAAGGTTCCCTTTGGTATCAAGCTTATGCACAGAGAAGGGGAATTTGTCAGTTTGATAGTAAAGGAAGAGGTAATACAGGATTGTAGAATACTTGAGCACTCTCTCATTCTCTAGCCTCATGAATTGGTCATGCATCTTGTCAGTTATGAATGCAGCATAGTCATATTTGGCAGCAGGAGGCTATCCAGGGGTGAAGATCGTCATGTAGGCAAAGGTCAGTTCATCTACATACTCATCAGTTGTAAAACCTAGAATGCATGCAATCATGATAATGATGTCCCTACCTAGGCCAGTAAAAGCACATGTCATGTAAGGTGGGGGATCATTTGATATGTATCTCTCTTCCATGAATGTTCGACAAACTCTAGTGATCTCTGAGCTAGATAGTTTTGAGGATTTTTCAAGTAAATCAGTAATGGATAGGGGGGCAAGGTCTTGGCCAGGCTACAGTTGCAACATGCTATTGATAGATTCAACTGTAATGGTGAAAAGGATTTGTTGGTTGGGGGACATTACAACTCTTAGATTAGGATCATAATTTGTGTGGCATTGGTGGACAATATCTGGGAAGATATGGATAGTGGGAAATTGGTATTTAGGGAGTTTTGATTCCGAAAGACCAATTTTATTGGCATTATTTAGATAATTGTCCTGGTATTTGTAGTATAGCTTTAGGGGGGAGTTATCAAATGTAAGGTCTTTAATTTGGAAATCCTTATCAGCTAAGGGAAGGTAGTCCAAATCCCTATGAGGAGTAGTGATTGGAGCAACGTTTAGGGCAACTGGGATTTCCATCCCTGGTTCTTGTCTGTTTAGGGACAAAAATGGGGATTTTCAATAAATTGCGGACAGAGAGGTGCTGGGAAGTATTAGGACTAAGCTAGCGACTCGATTTATACTAAAAACTTTGGGGTTTTAAAGCAATTTAGAGAAATTTCAATTCACAACAAGGATTCTGGGAAGAAAGTAGGGTAAATAATTGTTTTTAGATGGTCGAAGGGACAATTGGTTATGGTGACGACTCTGCGGGTGCGCACAGTAGACTGGAGCAGTTTTGGATTTCAGCAACTGATGGCGGTTGATGGTTGAAAATTAGTTTCTGGACTGGGACGTACTCTGTGCGTGCATGGGAGGTAGAGGTCGTTTTCTCGGAAAAAAGGGAAAAAAATGAACCTTTTGTTTTTATGCATAAGTTAATATTTTGACAAGTTAACGACATTGACAGTGGGTATCAATTGAATGACGGGACGTTCTTTCATTTATGGGAGGCGGTAAGCAGGTGTCATTGCATCATTTTTTGGAGGCGAGTGGTTTTGGAGGAGGGTCACATGATTCCATTAATCGATTGACATGTTGCATCGCCGTGTTTTGGAAAACCGCCCATATCACGCACTTAACGTTCGACATAAGGGCTCATGCAATATGAGCGATGACCGTCAGATCTGGGAAATCTAATCGGTCGGTATTTGGCAATGGAAAGTGGTGGGGAGTTAATTGGAGGGGCCCGACCATAATTAAATGACTTAATCATATTGGGGGTGGTGTGATTGGACGATAAGTTATTAATTAATCCAGATGATTCATTAATCCTTTATTAGGATGGCGGGGGGTTTGGCTCTTAATTAATCACAGATTGATTAATTAATCCCATTTATCAAACTTTATTATGGTTATTTTGCAAATCAATGGGGGTGGGATATGTATTTTTGGGATTTTTTAATAGTAATATGGGAAAGGGGTGATTTATTTCCTAGGGAGTTAAATAATAATATTAGTTAAAGTTAATATGACATTGTAGGATATGAAATGCGCTAAGTTAAATGTTTCTGAAATCATTTTCATCATACAACATTCATGACTTAGGCTAATAAAACATGAGGGTTTTTATATAGAGAATGCTTTAATTTTCCTATGTAAAATAGGGATTTTACTTAGGAAAAACAATATAAAGGGGATGAATGAATTTATGAAGGGGAAATATTGATGAAGGGGGCTCAAGTACTTTTAGGCATTTCAAATTATTGGGCTGAGGGTCCGGTCTCTCAAAAAGTCAGAGAAATGCTCTGAGCCCCTCTAACTTGATAGGTACCTTTAGCACTTTTAGGGGAAATTAGTAAATTTTTTTAGGGAAAATAAATGCGGGAGTTAATTAATTTGACTTTGTTTCCTGATGTGATATTTTCATTGTCATCAATGCTTTGTCTAAGTGATGAAAGCAAAACGATTTAAGCTTTTAACTTATCCATTCACCACACATTTGTTCTGCAACCAATCATCTACTTACCCTACCTACTTAACCTAACACTTTTACTTCTTTATTAGGGTGCAGTTAAACTGGCAAATCCTTATCACACTTTCTTTTCTTTTACATATATCTAAGTTTAACCTTATTACATCCAAGGGCTCAGATTAAACCGTTGAGCTCCTTTTATTCACTCTACCTATCTACTTATCTGCCAAGATTACACTGTTTGGTCAGATCTTTATTCTCTATCTATAAAACATGAAATTGAAAAATATTGACTAGCCAAGCTTAAGCTTTTTGACTATTCATAGATTGTGGCATGGGTGATAAGCTGCACACAACCTTATTCCACAAAAGTAAAAAAGTAGTGGCACTTAGACTTGCACATTTTAATGGTCTTTTCTTTTTGTTGGGGTTCATTTTCTTTTATTTTTCTGACCTTTTTCATTTTTTTCCCTTTGATTTTTCTTTTAGGGCATAACCTCTTTACATTGTTTAATTTTTTTTATTTTTCACAAATATGGAAATCATTTGCAACAAGCAAAGATATGAACATATTTCATAGCTAACCCAAGTCAATCATGATATATGACACCTAATGGTATAGGAGAATACCAGTGGCTCCACTTGGGGATGGCTTTCCCTGGTGGAAAGTTAAGAACGGTAGACCAATGGCCCTTGAAAGACCTTGATTGTGCTCTGCAATTTCCTTTTCCCTGCTGCTTTTTTGGTATGTATGACAGTAATACTTCTGAAGCTTTGTTATAGGACAAATTGACCTCCTAATCAACTCAGAGGAGAAAGACAAGATGACTAAAAGAATGACCACAGTTGCAGGCCCATAATCCACACTAACGGTCTCTATACACTTACAACCTGCTTTATAAAGCTTGTTTACAAGCATAAAGGAGAGTTAGTCAACCTGCTAACTCTTGTTGTTAGACCATGGGGATCGTTAGTGAACTTTAGTGATGCTCAAGTGGTTATACCAACGAATCTATCATTAAATATCTAGATATTATTTCCCTAAATTTGTGTAAGAAAAGCAGGGAAACTCCAAAATCAAGATATTTGGAGAAATTCTATTTCAGGAACAGAGGCAAATGGGAATAAGCTGGTAAACGAGGCAGGTTCATGGTTTTTACCCAAATGAACTACAGGTGGAGTTGGGCAGCCCTAAATCGGTTGCTATATAAGTAATGAGAGGGCCATTACAAAAGGGTTAGAGCATTTAGAAGGATACTACATGGTGCTGTTGTGATATTGTCATATTCTTGAAGGAGCTAGCTGAAAGAAGGAGAGAGAGAGAGAGGAAGAAGGGATAAGGAAGGCTGATACAACAGGGTTGTTGTAATCACTCTTCTATTCTGAATATAGGACTACAGTTGTGTTCCCTACTCGAAGTGTCGGTGATATTGTGCATTTATTTGTTCATTCTAATGCTTGTTGTGTTGAGCAGATAAGTTACACATTTATACATGTTTGTTACGGATTCTTACATTAATTGGCAGAAGTATATGCTGTGATTGGTTTGCTTTGTTCTTTTGTGCAGGAATCATCTTGGAGCCAGTCAGGAGGAGTTCTTCTTACCACATGGAGATCCCCAAGAGAATCTAGAAAGAACCAAAGGTGATCCTTTCTCCATATCCTGTCAATATATGTTAGATAGATGAACATGTGTGTAACAGGTACCTTTTGCAGATAACCTTACGATCTGTCGGAAGTCTCGGGAAGACTTTCGAGGGTAGTTTTCATCCCATGCATTTTACCCTATAGCAAGCTTAGGGCCTTCTCTTCAAGCTTCAACTTCACAATTTTACCATCCAATCAACAATGAACATTATAAAGGATATAGTATGTACAGTAAGAAATCTAATCATATTTAGAAACTGGGATCAAAATAATGCTTCAACATCTGATCATTGACTAGTCCTCCTTCAATTTCTGCACCATCTAACTCTTTTAGAAAATATTCATTATTTCCTCTAAAAGCATATATTATATATGGTCCTTTCCCATGTTTTCCTTTGTTCTCTCTTCTGGAATCTCACCTTAACACTTTGTCTCCCAGATAGAAGTCTTCTGCTTTGGTCCTTCTGTCAAAAATCTTCTTGATTTTTTCTTGTAGTACTTGGGATCTTTGGTACACTTCCTCCCTGGTTTGTTGTAAATGGATAGTCTGGTTAATTCTCCTTTGTATATCATTTGGTTCCACTTGGGCTTCTTGAAGTAATTTCATGACTGGAACACCTAAAGATGAGGGAAAAGCTGCCTCCATGCCATATACTAGTTCGTAGGGACTGGTTCCAATGGATTTCTTAGTTGTAAGCCTGTTTGCCCACAAAGCATTGGTCAATTTTTTGTTCCATGTTTTCTTATTTTCTTCCAATAGTTTTTTGATAATATTAATTAGACTTTTGTTGGAAGATTCTGCAAGTCCATTCCCTTGAGGATAGTAGGTTGTGGAATGACCCAGTGTGATATGATACTTGTTACAGAAATTAATCATTTTCTTTGACTTGAAGGCTGCAGCATTATCTGTGATAATTTTATGGGGGAAACTAAATCTAGGCAGAATATTGGCCTCTAGAAATCCTATGATGACAGTGTCCATTGCTTGTCTAGAGGGAATAGCTTCTACCCATTTAGTAAAATAATTAGTTGCAGTGAGTATCCATTTATGTTGACCAGAAGACGGTGGATGAATTTCCCCAATGAAGTCAAGACCCCATTGTTGAAAAGGTTTCTCGGTGGAAATAGGTTTCAATGGTAAAGGTAACAATTTTCCTTTTCCTTCAAATATTTGGCATTTATGGCAGGAAGTTACAAATTTCTTCACATCTGCAAACAAGGTTGGCCAGTAAAATCCAGCTCTTAGAATTTTTTCAGCGGTTGACTTCTAATAGAAATTTCCACCACAGTCCCCTGCATGAAATTCTTGGAGGGCCTTGTCAGCTTTTTCTTTCAACAAACAACTTAACAAAATGCCTTCATGATTTTTCCAAAACAAAGAATTATCTAAGATGCAAAATTTTAAAGCCTTCATTTTTAGAAACCTATTTTTGGTTCTGGATAACCCTGGAGGAGCTTGCAGGTTTGGTAACACATATATAATATCAGCATACCAAGGTGAATCTGAAAAGGCCTGGATTATTTGTGGAGTCGCCATCTCCTGTTCGTTATCCATCTCTGCAATAAGATTTATGTCTAGGGCTTGGCAATTAGTTTCAACCATGAGTTTAGCCAATTCCTGACCTTTAATTAGCTTGGTAGGTTTTATCTCTATATCATATTCTAAGATAGTAGCTATCCATTTTCCTCTTTTTCCATCAACTCCATCCTGAGTTAGGATGTCTTTGACTACTGCATTAGGAACATAAGCTATTACATGAGAATACAAAATATAGACCCTGAAATCTTTAATAGCTTTTACCAATGCAAAAGCTTGTTTCTCCATTATTTTGTATTTTAATGATGCATCTCTAAGAGCTTTACTAAAAAAAGGCTATGGGTTTTTCACTTCCTTGATCATCTTTTTGTAGTAAAACTGTAGCTATGGTGTGTTCTGATGCAAAAGAAAAATTGATGAAATCTTTGTCAAACTATGGGCTTGTGAGGACCGGTGTTCTTGCTAAGGCTATATTAATTTCTTCAGATGATTGTTTAGCCTCTATTGTCCAATTAATGGTCGAATCCTTCTTCAACATGTTATTTAATGATCTAATGAGTTCAACTAAGTTAGATATGAACCTCCTTAAAAAATTAATCTTCCCTAAAAATGCCTACAACTCTTTAATGTTTCTGGGATAGGGAATTTGTACAATAGCTTTGATCCTGGAGGGGTCAATTCGGATGCCATCTTTAGAAATGATGTGACCTAACAGTTTTCCTTCCTCCAAACCGAACAAAGACTTATTTGGATTAAAGAAATGCCATATTTTCTGCACTTTATAAAAACTTTCCTGAGATGCTCCAAGTGTTGTTGATCTGATTTAGAAAAAACAGTGAGATCATCAAGATATATAATAAGAAAATCATGAATTTCTTTTGCAAAGGCAATGTCCATTGCTCTTCGAAAAGTTTCTCCTGCATTTTTTAGTCCAAAGGGAATTTTAATGTACATGAAGGTACCCCATGGTGTTGTGAATGTAGTCTTCTCCTGGTCATCAGGATGAACTAAGATTTGGTTATAACCTGAAAACCCATCTAAAAGTGAGATTCTAGAAGAACCCACTACCCTTTACAGTGTATGGTCCATTTTGGGTAAAGGATAGTTATCTTTAAGCGAGACCTTGTTCACATTTCTTAGGTCAACACATAATCTTATTTCCACTATTTTCTTTCTAGTAGGTACCAAGTTAGATACCCATTCTGAAAATCTAATAGGGGTAATAATTCCTGCTTCATACATGCGTTTGATTTCTTTTTCAATTGATGGTAATAGCACAGGGTTAATTCTTCTGAGTTTTTCTTAATGGGCTTTTGATTTTCTTTCAAAGGGATAGTGTGCTGAATGATAGAGGTGTCATAGGATTTCAAATGTTCGTAACTCCAGGCAAAGACATCTTGGAACTCCCTCATAAGTTCAACATACTTTAGCTTCTGATCAGGAGGTAAAGATTTTGACAATTTTATCAATTTGGGATTATCCTGTGTTCCTATGTTATACTCTTCAATGCCTACTTTTAAAGGCTCCATTTTATTTTTCTTCGGAATGTCATTAGAGTCAAACAAATCTTCCAGAGGAGTCAATCCTTTGGGTAAATGATTATCCTTTAGGTTGATAACCTCTGTTTCCTCTTCAATTATCTCATCTAGGTCCATTTGTTTCAGGTCTTGAATTTCTGTTTGTGAGAATTTAGTAGGGTGAAGCATATTTATTGCATTCTCTTCCGAAATATTAATATATACCTCATTTATTTGTTTAGAAATAGTAACTGTATCATTATCTATATTAAGGTTAGAAAATTCCTCATCTAAAGTTAAAAAATTATTAATCTACTTATCACTATCAAAGACCTGCTAGTTCTTAAGATTATCAGGGATGGTTGGTCTATGCCTAATCTCAGTAGTATATCGATGATTTGGTTGAAAAGGAAATTTGCAGGTGCTGTCAAACATGGCCAGGCTGTGAGCTTGCATGTTGTGTTTTCTAGGAATAGTTGCAAGCTAGGTTTCTAAAAAAGTGTCAAGGATTTCTATGGTTGTTCCTCTGTAATATCCTAGTCTAGGATCTCTGGTTATGTAGATGCCTTTTATTTGTTTAAATATCAGTTCAGAATCTCCCATGATGGACACCCTTATAGCTCCTAACCTTTTGACAAGTTTAAGACCTAACAAGAGAGCCTCATATTCTGCCATATTATTGGTGCACCTAAAATTTAATCTGTAGGCATGGCCTTCAGCATGATCATTTTCTAAATTGTACACCCAAACTCCTGCTCATGCTCCTAGTTTATTTACTGATCCATCAAACTCTAAGTGCCATAGGATTTCATGTTCATAATTTGTATCTGGGGTGGTGGGAACTTCCTTAACCAAGGCATTTGGGTTTTCTTTGTCATTTGTTATTTCTTGAAGGTGGACGATTGATTTTACTTTTTCAATTTCTTTTGGTTCTGCTATTAAAACATCTAAAGTATTTGAAGGACTAGCTTCTGCATTGTAAAGAATGAAAGAATCCATATCAGAGTGTACTGAGTATATAGGGAAGTTTTGGAGCCTTTCCTGACTACTTACTACATATTTCATTAATGTTTCTTTGTATAATTTCTTGGGTTGTCCAAAAACCGATATAGTAGCATATGACATATCTAGTTGAAGAGACCCCTAAAGCTTAGCACCCCAGGACCTTGACAACAACATGCCATATTTGGGTGGTATATCAGCTACCACTATGTCTACTAATATTGTTTTTGCAGGATATTGAACCAATGAAACACACAAGTCTTTTATTAATCCTAAACATCTCACTTGTTTGGAATCGAAAGAAAACAAATCTTTGTATGGTCTAGTGATGTTTAGGTCTAGCTTTTCCATGACAGATTTGGGCATAAGATTATGAGATGCACCAGAGTCAAACGTGGCATTGTGTAGAATCTTATCATGTATGTTTAGGCTAACATAAAAGGGAGGAATTCCTCCTTCCAATGGTTTCCCATTCACTTCTGGGCCAAATATTAACTCAGGTTGATCATCAAAAAGATTAGTTGAGTCTTCAGTTCCAATAATTTTTAGTGATCTATTGATTTGAGTTCGGTAAACATTATGTTTAGCTAATTCATATAATGGAACAGAAATTTTCAGCTTTCCAACTTCTGCTTCCAGATTAAAGGACTTTTCTATTTGGGCTCTTGGATTTAGAGCAGCAGTGTTTTCTATGTCTTTTTCTTTTTGGGGATTAGGGTCATGATTTTTGGATTTTCCTAAATCAATCTTTGGAGGTTCTTCCACTGTTTCCTTGGAAGGAAGGGAAGTGGAAGGTTGTCCATTGTTTGGTTGATTGCCAAAGATATCTTCAATTATGGGGTTAGGAGGATTAGTGTTTGGTTTAGAAATAATTTGCAGGGGTTTGGTTACTGCCTTACCTTCTTTGGGCTAATTTGGGACTATCTTCTTGTTTGGTTCAGGAGCATCTGTGACTTTCCTACCTCTTAGATTGTATTGCTTATGTACCTTAAAAATGGCTGAGTCATATTCCTACCTAAAGTCGAACGATTCTCCTGATTGGGTTTGGAATTGTTGAAGTATGTGGGCTTCCTGATCGTCCTGGCTTAAGAAAACATCTTCTTCATCATCAAGACCCATAAAATTGATTTGAGTATCCTCTTCAGGATCTTCAGAATGTGAAGCTTCTGCATAGTTCTCCTGGAAAGGGGGTCTAATGTTTTGGTCGGGGCCATTCTTTCCAGTGTTCTGGTTTTGATTTTTCCTAAAATTAGGATTTCTCCCTGTGCTAGCTGGTTGATTATCCCAAGGAGATTTCCTTTCAATAGCTTCTAGCCTTCTTCCCAATCCTCTCATTTCTTTAATTAGTTCAGTAATTTTTAGATCAGATGGGGAAATTTCTTCTTTTAATGGTATCCTCTTTTCACTTCTAGCTTTGGATCTTTTGGAGAGCTCGTTGGTTTCGACACTTACTGCTATGTTTTGCATATCTTCCAAAGTAGGGGGGTTTCGTTCTCTCAGCTGGAAATCCATATCAAAATCAAATCCATCAGGGAACTTGATTAGGGCTAAACCAGGTGGAGGCCTAAGATCAAGTGGAATGGCACTATACACACTAT